>PVIR01023314.1:0-27161 GCA_004026965.1 Petromus typicus | reverse complement strand
ACAAAGGAGCCAAAAATCCTCAATGGAGGAAAGATAGCCTCTTTAACAAATGGTGCTGGAAAAACTGGGTTTTAACTTGCCAAAGGCTAAAACTAGATCTAACTCTTTCACCGTGTACCAAGCTAAAATCAAAGTGGATAAGAGACCTAAATATTAAAACAGACACTCTAAACCTACTACATTTCTGTCTAATTTATATTCCCACCAAAAGCAGAATGTTTTTGTGATCATCACTCCTTACATGAGCCCTCGACCCCCTTGCCTCCTCACCCTTTACTTCATTCCACTAGTTAAAATCTTAACTCTGATTACAATCAGTCCGTGCCCTCTTCTGACATTCTTCTGGTCTATTCAAAAAACATCGCTCCAACAACTAAGCCCCTTTTCAGTTATATTTTGTTTCATTGTACAGGACACTATCAATCTTTGAAGAGCATTTTATTTCCTTTGAAGTTGCAGTTTTACCTCCCCATTTTCTACTGTGCTTTATAGTCACATGACTTTGAAGTGCTTTTTATATTTACTGCCTACAATTCCCTTCCTTTTATCTTTTCTTGAATATGATCTAATCAGACTATGTAATCTACTTGAACAAACTCTTTGTAAAGGTTGCCACTGACATCCATGTTTCGATATTTACTGGTCATTTCTCCATGCTCATTTTACCTTGTCATTGGTATCTGACACATTTTGACTTGGTCTTTTTTTTTTTTTAATGTTCCCCCCTTATATTTTGACACCCTACTGTCTTCTACATTTGTGGTTGACTTCCAAATGTAGAAATCCTTTAGAACTTAATCACTGTATGTATTCTCTTTCTCCCCAACCTCATTTTCGTAAGGATCTCCTGTACTCTTGTACTCATCTCTCCTTCACAACTCACAGCTCTTGCTTCCACTTTATTCCCAATAATCACAGTCCTTCTCTTTGACCATTTGCAAAAACTTCAGAGCTGGATCCCCTCTTTCTTCTTCAACTATAGAAGTCAATGTAGTGCTTTGCTAAGCTTAAGCATATCATATCGAATTGTGTATCTTGTCATATTGTATTGTATTTTTTTCTATGTTCAAAAGTTCCCAGTTGTCCTTAAACCCAAATAGGGAACACCGGTCTACAAAGCCATATGATTTGGCCCTCTAGTCCTCTTTGTCGTCTATCTTCTGTGGTCCCACTGGCTATTGCACCCCTGGACAAATTCCTCAGGGTCTTTGCAGCACACTGTACTTTGGAACATATTCCTTCTGATATCTTAGGTGTGTTTTCTTCACTGTCTGGTTTTTCTGCTTAAATATCATCATATCACAGAGGCTTTCCTCATTTAAGCATCCTTGACTGAGTCCATCCTTAAATTCCTTGACTGAGTTTTCCCCATGAGACCTACTCCAGCTGGTACATTCTATTTCACAGGGTTATCTGTTTAGTTCCTGTCTTCCCAAACTTACATACATGAGATTTTTTGTTTGTTTGTTTCTCTCATGGCTGCATGTGTTGCACCTAAAATAAAATCTGGTAAATAGAAATGCTCTATACATAATTTGGGCTGCAACAAATCATTATTAACAGTATGTCAAATATAAAAATAGCATGGTCTACATTTTCTGTGCACAAATAAAAACTTCAGGGCATAAATATGTAAAACTCAAAGACTCTCAAAAGTTATGAATGATATTGCCAATACTGTGTGTGTGTGTGTGTGTGTGTGTATGTGTGTGTTTAACACTGCTTCATTGAAGTAGTACTGTTTATATGAAAAATAGAAATATAGAAAGTAATAAAAATATTTTTGTTAAGATTCTAGTGAACCAATCTCAAACCATAAAATTTTGCAATTTAAAGCAGCATAATTTGATCAATTCCAGAATTTGAAATGAATATTTTACTCATAGTGAAATTTTTAAAAATGTTTCATTCCTATTGCCATTCTGGTCTTTACTCAGTTTTTATACATCTCTCTTGTGTGTTGGTGTGTGTGTGTGTGTGTGTGTGTGTGTATGGTAACTACAAGAAAGGAATACTTGAGAGAATGTTTAAAAGTAAAATAAGAACATAATTTCTAAGGAGAAAGGAATTATCTCCAAGTAAATTTATATAGAACTGACATTTTACCATGAAGTAAGTTGTAGTCAGAAAAGAAACTACAAACAGAACATGGTAGGAGTTCTATATTTTTCCTTTTGCAATGGCTTCCAGATGAAAGTTGCTTATTTTATATGGAAGGATTTTTTTCCCTAGCTGCCAGTATTACAAAATACACCTGGGATCCTGGGATCTTCAGATCCCAGAAAAAATAAAGCTATATTTTGGTACATCTATGACCTCAGTTTCAATAACTAAAATTTAATTGACCATTTGGTTAGTTAACAAGATAAACAACAGCTTAACTATTTTATATCTTTGCTAAATATTGTTAATAGCAATTGAAATATCTGTTTCATCCTCAGAACAAGAGCATGTTTTGTCTTTGAAACACATATTGAAGAGCACAAGTTAATGAGAAAAAATAGGGTGTGTGGTCTGAAAGTCAGATCACATTTTTTTTTGAGACAGGGTCTCCCTTCGTAGTTCAGGCTGGCCCTGAGCTCAGCTTCAAACTCACATCACAGCAGTCCTCCTGCCTCTACCTCCCGAATGCTGGGATTACAGGCATGAGCCACCACACCTGGCACTGTGGTATGTGGTGCTGATTGCTGCTGGGCGTGAGTATTGTATGTGGTGACCAAGAATCCAACCTGGGACCTTGTGCTCGCGAGGCAGGCGCCGGAACCACTGAGCTAAATCCTCGGCCCTGAGATCACAATATTAAATGCTCTACATTTTTTCTGAGATTTCCTAGTTTCCTTAGGTAACTTATTGTATGCTGCATTGTCTTTTTTAGCTTGTTTTCTTTTTCTTAGAATAATAAAGATATCACCATTCATTAAAGATGTGTAGTGTAAGTTCTGAATAAATTTATTACTCAATTGATACTCTTCGTTCTAATCTTTTTTTTTTTTTTTTTTTTTTTAGGTTTTTTGAGACGGTCTCGCTTTTTGTGGTTCAGGCTGGCCCCGAGCTCAGCCTCAAACTCACATCACAATCCTGCCTCTGCCTCCCGAGTGCTGGGATTACAGGCGTGAGCCACCACGCCCGGCACTGTGGTATGTGGTACTGGTTGCTGCTGGGTTGAGTCTCCACACCCAGTATTGTTATGTGTTTACCGGGGAATCGAACCGGGGCCCTTGCGCTTGCAAGACAGGCGCCGGAACCACTGAGCTAATTCCCCGGCCCTTCGTTCTAATCTTATTTAGTGCCTGTAAGTGCTTCCTCTCTACAGAAGATGTCTGACTTTCTAAAGCCACAGAACAGAAATAGTTCTCCATGAACTTAGGCAGTGGACAGTGGCCACATTTCCATAATCAACTTCTAAGTAAAACAATCTTGCCAATTCTCCTGGGATGGAATAATACCAATGCTGTTGAAGGTTTGTTCGGCTTTTTGTTTGTTGGTGGGTTTTTTTAGTAGCTTTAGAGTCTAAGAACATAGGATTTGATCATTTTAAAGTCACAACTTCTGAGTCACTTGTTCCTGATATGTTTTACTGAACATATCGGTCTTTAAGAAACCATTAGAAAATAAAAACAATTGACTGGCCTGTCCATCCTTGTACCAGCTGAGGGAGGCAGAAGGGGTCGCATATGCTTCACACTCCAAAGTCAGGGTGTTGTTGACTCTTATCTTCACTTCCTTAGGAGAAAGTCCTGGTCCCAAAAGGTCCCCTTTATTGATTATGGGTGGAACTGCATATAAGGTAAATATTACATAGTTACACATTGGTCCTTTGTGTGTTTTACTTTCACTCAAAACATAAGTTATGCCTCTTAGGGAAGAGTGGTACTCAGTACAAAATGTGAAGACCAATGACTTTATCCCCCAGCAGGATGAGATGCCAGTGGGCAGGTCCTTCACAGAAGAGTTAGTTTCATAATCCTTAAAAGCATTTCATTGGTTGCTGAAGGCGCTGAGTCAAAGAGCAAGTGCCAATCAGAAAAATATTTCTTCTGTATAAAAAGAAGAATAAAGTCTTGGAATTGTTGATCCTATTAAGGGCGGTATTAGTTTTGCCTTTTATTTATAGCTCACTGTGTACTGCAACAGCCTAAAATCACTTATGATCTCATCTTGGGCAGTGAATTAGGGCATTTGCATTTGAACAACAGTTTTGTACACAGAAGTACAACTTGGCCAAGAGAAAAGTGAGAGAAAAAAAAAAAATTTAAACAAGTGCCACTGATATGTTCTCTGACAAAGGGATAGTGCTCAGAATAAGCGGGCTCTTCACATCTTTAATCAAGTGAAGTGGTACAATTTTTAATTCAGTTAATAAAACAAACAATAAATAATAGTCTCTAAAGAACAGTATACTTAATTATGAACCATAATGAAAAATAGGATTGAAAAATTTAGAAAAATAGAGAAGACAGGAAACCTAGTGTTCTTTCAGACTTACTGTAGACTTTCACTTCATAATGCTTTATCATTTCTCCGGCCTCATTAGTGGCTACACATGAGTACCTTCCAGCATTGTTCTCCTGGGCATTGAGGATCTGCAGAGTTCTACCTCCTAAAAAATCACAGAAGATCAAAGAAATTCTGACATCAAAGTGGTACAGTATGTGCCAGCTACTATGATTTTAGTTTTTATTATTGACATATTTCTTTGTAGATATCATTCTGTGGCAGATGTTTAATACAGAACAACCCAAAATCTATGTGGGTACTGAGTGGCGGGTGAGGACAGTCACAAAGTCCCCTGTGGTAAAGACACGTCTCTGAACACCACTCTTCTGGTCTCTGTTCACTCTCTTAACAAGCGCCCTTCTTCACTAATCATCTTCCTCTTGTCCACCTGAAATAGCTCAATTGTGTTAAAACACAGTTTTTATTATGGTTCCTTGCTCCTTAAAAATCTTCGGCAGTTCTCAACAGTCTAAGGTGCCAACAAAAAGTGTATAAAGGAGAACTCAAAACATGACTACAGCTATCTTTCCTGACCTTCTATCGTGCCTTCTCGATCAACACAAGGACATCTGATATCTCACTCACACGGCAGGGCAGAGGTCTTCTTATCATTACTTGCACATGAGCAGGACATTTTCTACTTTATCATTTTCCCACTCTAATCATCCAGATGGATCTGAAACACCTCATAATTCACTGTTGGTCTACTGAATTCTAGAACATTCTTTATAGTCTGGTCCATATACTAAGCAATAAAGTTTTCCCTGACACTTCAGCCCACCGAAGCCATGTCTTCTTTTGAATGCTTATAAAAATTCTTATCATCTCATATTTCATATCCCTTTGTCATTTATAATCCACTTTTATTCATAGATTCATGTTGATAAACTTTTTTAACATATCACTTCTCCTTTAAACAGTTAATTTCTTAGCAAGCCTATAATTGTACTTCTAATTATTTTCATTTTTATGTATGTATGAATACAATAGAAAATATTTAATTTTAAAAATAATTATATTATTTAATAATGAAATAACTTATTAAATAATTAATGGTTAATTTTAAAATAAATCTTCAATCCAATGGGAAATAAATTTCTACCTGTTGCCATTCCATATTACACTATAGTTTAGCAATTAATTATATTATAACATTTGTTTATCTTGTCATTGAAATACTGTTATATTCTTTCAAAACATTGGGTCCTATAAATAAAAGAGTCCATATAAAAGTTAGAAATTAAAATAATAAGTAAACATTTCACAACCAACAGCACAGATAATTCTGTGAAGGACAAAACCCAATGATTCTGCTTTCCTACAACAGCAGATGACACAGATACACCCACAGCATCTGAAGTAAATTTATTACCGGGAAGAATCCGAATATTTTGGGTGGATTCTAATGGAGCTCCGTCCTTAAACCAGGTGATGGTGGCCGGAGGATACGAATAA
Organism: Petromus typicus; assembly: GCA_004026965.1. NCBI lineage: Eukaryota > Metazoa > Chordata > Mammalia > Rodentia > Petromuridae > Petromus > Petromus typicus. Next base: position 21,209 of record PVIR01023314.1, on the reverse strand, counting down.
GCTTCACAGACCAAAGAGGTGGGGCTGTTGAGGGTAACAATGACATCTTCAGGGCTCCCGTCACTTCCCACTCCAACAATTGTGGGAGATACTAGAAAAAATGTAAAAACTGATTAAAGACAAATATTTAGAAATTTCTCTACCTGTGCATTTGTCAATTGCCTTTGTGCTTATGTGTGTAATACTATTTCTTGACAGTTACAAAATAACTGATGTTGTTCTTAGTCTCTGCAAGAGCAGCAAGATTCCTAAAAAAGCTCACAGGGTAATGAGCAAGACGACCCAGTGAGAAAGAACCATATTAGTGTAGTAAGGACAATGCTGGCAAACGGAGGCACAGCGTCCAGTCTATGCTGACATGTGGGGTATGAAGAGTTTTGTTAGAGAGGCTCTCCTGGAGTAGGTGTTGAGTGACCCTATGGTGTTAGAAGTTGGAAGCAGAGAAAAAGCATGTTAGGGGCAGAGTCAAGAAGGGAACATTTAAAGAATGGGTTTGAGAGGGTCAATACTAGAGACGAAGGTAACAGCTATATATACCCAGATATATATGTACGTATGTATGTATGTATTATATGTACATATATGTACATTATATGTACATATATGTATATATGTATTATATACATATATATTATTATGTACATATAATATATATATATAGAGAGAGATACATAAAAGATTGAGATACTGAGCTAAAGCATTAGAAGAAGCCATAAAGAAAAGGAAACAGCTGAACACAGATTTTGGACCTTAACTGGCATAATCTGATGATGGAATTGGGGGCTAAAGGGAACCAAAGTGAAAAATACCTTGTGAGTTTAAACTGAAATAATACAAGCGTAAAATATGAAAACATTTGCCTGTTTGAGAGGGAAAGATATATATTTTTTTAATTTTGAGTATGCTGAGTTTTAAGTCATATATTCCAGTTAGAAATTTCAACAAATAATTCTATACAGGAATATTGCATCTAGTCAGGAAGGTCTGGTTATGGCAAAGGATTTTAAAAGTTAGCAGGTTTATAAAAGATGACAGTTAAATATCAAGAAATGAACTATTATTAGTCTAAGAGATATCTTAGAGCAGCCAGAATCATAAAATAATGACAGAATCCTAGATACTTAATGTATTTCAGAGATAGGGCACATGAGACTTTGTAAAGGAAAAAGATAGGAAACAACCAAAGGTGTGCAAGGTGGTCTAGGCAAGAATACTATCAAGGTGAAAGAGGTCAATGACGCATTAAGTCTGAAAATTATTTGTTGGAGTTAACAACAGGGTAGTTCTTGCCAGGGTACTGTCAAAAATGGTATGGGAAGAAATCTGTACTGGGACATGAATGGGTAAAATAAGAAACAGAAGCAACAGTAGAAAGTAAAGCAGCCAGAAAAGCAAACACTGGGAGTAAGTGACAAACCAACCAAGGGGGAAAAATGGACGGGATCAAGTGTATAAGGGCAAGCAGCCAGGATGAACAAGAAGGCTAACTCGCCTTCTGGAGAAAGACAGGGCAAAAGCAACAAGTTGACTGCTGGTTAGATTGGAAACAGCAAATAAACACTTAAGGCTCAGGTTGATTAAACTGGTAGAAAAGAGGCTTCGATTAAGATACTTCAATCTTTGGTGAATTAGAAGAATGACAAGGAAGTGGATAAGGAACTAGACAGTGCTGGGGATGCAGAAGTACTGGAGTGATTAACTTTTTTTTTTTTTTTTGGTACTAGTGCTTACAAGGCAGGCATCTAAATCACCAAGCCAAATCCTCAACCCTGATTTATTTATTTATTATTTGGTATCAGGGATTAAACTCAGGACTTTGTGCTTGTGAGGCAGGCACTGGATCAACTGAGCTAAATCCTTGCCCCAGGAAGGTGCTGGTGTGAGATGGCTTGATTTAGGATATCAAGAATAAAGAATAAGTTATCTCTGGGATTGCAGATTTAGCTCAGTGGTTCCAGCGCCTGCCTTGCAAGCGCAAGGGCCCAGGTTCGATCCCAGGTTACCACACACAACAATGCCAGGCATGGTGACTCCCGCCCACCAGCAATCAGTATCATATACCACAATGCTGGGCATGGTGACTCATGCCTATAATCCCAGCACTCAAGAGTCAGAGACAGGAGGATTGCTGAGTTTGAGGCTGAGTTCAAGAGCAACCTGATCTACAAAATGAGACCCTGTCTCAAAAAACTGAAAAAAAAAAAAAGAATAAGTCATCTCCACCCAAGTTCTCAAGGGAGCTGGTATCTTCAGGAAGGGTCAAAATAGTATTTTGGCTGGAGATAGAGAGACTTTTAAAGTATGGTGCCAAGGAGGACAGATAACAGGATGAGAACATGGGTCATTAGTGGGAGATGAATCAGTAGAGAAACGAATAAGTCAGGAAGGGCTTAAAGTCCGAAGAAAAGTGACAAGCTGCAAGGAAGAACAGGTATCTCCAGGCTGGTGTTTGTCTTTTCTACGCTGACTGTGCAGCCATCACAGGACTAGAAGGAAATAAACCGGCTCAGAAACTCTCATGAGTAGTTACTCAGGCATTCGTTTTGTGATACACATTAGACGTTAGGGCTAACCTAAGGGTTCTCCCCAGCAGGATTTATAGTTTTGTAGAACATATAGTACTTATGGATGCTGTTCACCTGCTCGTTATGTGTTATCTGGTACTCTGATTTAACTTTTCTTACACATGTACCTTCTGCTTTAGGCTATAGCTCTCTGAGGGTGTGTTCTGCAGAACATGGCTATCAGTGGGAGTGAAGGATCCGTGTGCTTCCCAAACAGCACAGACAAGAAGTACAAAAACAAACACAACTACAAAAGTTTGCAAACTAACATGTAGGTCATCAGTTGATTTTAGAATTAATTTATTTTAGTCATCAAATCTGACATTTAAGTGTACATTTTAAATTTCAAAGAATGAGCATGGAAATATTTAATGTCATTCCTGAGATACAGGCATTACTCTGATGCCGCAGGAACCCAAGGTATCAAAGCACAGAGTTACTTCATCACTTCTAGGCCACAAAAACTAGAAGATGGACAGTACCCAATAATGGTAGAATTTCACAAAGAAAGGATCCAGTGTCTCAGGTTGACATTCATTCAGTGTTTACCTGCTCTTCTTTGACCAGCACAACTTTATCTCTCATTATAGTATGTTTACTACTCATTTTGTACACAGTTGCCCTTTGCATAAAATACTGTGGCTGGAACACAGTGAGGTATTCCATAACAGTTAATGAATTTATGAATAACTGAACCGATTAAGGGAAACTGCACATGAATACCACATGGGTAATATTTACATAACAAAACACTGTGATAGAATTAGTAAACACGCAGAGAAAGAAAAGGTTTTCTTTGTTTTTCCCTTCACATCTAATTCATTGGGATTTGAAGCAGAATTTGCACCTACCAAACACATTAAGACTGAAGCTTTTGCTCTTCTCACCAGCAGGATTAGAAGCCAAACATATATATCGGCCAGTGTGCAGCACTTTGGCGCTGGTAATCTGAAGAAAACGGCCACCAGACAGCATGTGGTGGGTCTCATCTTCTTCGAGGAGCTGTCCATCTTTGTGCCACGTGATTTCTGGCACGGGGTTCCCTGCAGGGAGAAACCATTTCTGTCAGATGCCCCGTAATTACATGTTTCCAAATGATGAACACTGAAAGAAAGCATTTTCACTCCTTCCTGCTGTATATGTTCCACTTGTAAAACAATGCAAGAGCTGTTCTAAAATAAATTTTCCAGCTAACATTTTTGGAAATAATGGTTATGCTATGATAAGTTAATTGTAGATTAGAAGTCATTTTTAAATGTACATTAGTTTTCATCTATAACTGAAATGATTCTAAATTGATTATTTTAACACAATGCATTTTCTTTTCAGATTTTTATAATAAATTACACTTCAAAAAGAGCATTTTTATTTAAAAATATTACTCAAGAACACCTGTCCTTTTATATTACATTTTCAAAAAAGATTTGATTGCTTTTAGTAAAAGCTGTAGAAAAGTAAAATCTTAAATAATTCAACAAATAGATCATTTAAGTTACATTAGATTCTAGTATAGATCGGTACTTAAAGACATAAGCATAGCATAAATATTTTAATTGTTCTTTTAACACATATAGATAAACTTTAAAAAAATTTAAGAGATCTGTGTCATGATGTATGTATAAAATGTGCCAATAAGTCAATTAAAAAATAAAAGGAGTTATGTTTAATATTGCTTTAAATTGTTTCAATAATTAAAAAAAATTAAGACCATAAAAGCAAGCCACATTGGGAAAGAAAGCTAGGAAGATACATTAAAGCCAGAAAGGCTGAGGAGAGAATGTTGCAAAATTTAGGCAAATATCTTGGTTTCTAGAAAGGAAACAAAGTAAATGAGTAATAGTTTAATATTTGTGTTTCTTAAAATACACATATTTCCTTGCTGAAATTTATTGCTTACACAGGCACATAACAATGAAAGGAGAAACTCATCAAAACTTCATTAAGACTCTGGCTTTCCGTAAGTATTCTGGGTTACTCTAACTGTTCTTCAGAAGTGCAAGGCCTTTCAAATGAAAAGGATATGATTTATATTAGTATATTATTTATACACAACAAGCTAATTGGATGGTAAAGATCATGAAACCGGTTTTAGAATCTTAATTTTTCTGACTTTCTGTTCTCTTGCTAATCTGCCAGCTTGTTAACAAAAGGTGATGGATTTGTTTTTGGATAAAATCCCTGCTATCAAATAGTGTCACCCTTCTACCAAATTCAAAACGATGTACTTGAAATGAAGTGTAAGAAAGCAGGAAAACTAAAGGAAGACAAAGATACAGAGAAAGAAAAAGAACATAGGAGATGAGGCAAGAAAAAAGAAAAAAATTGATAGTAAAAGCAAAAAATGGAAACAAAGTTTTTATATAGTAATAAGGTGGGTAGGAGGAAGGGAAAAATTGGAATCAAGATGTTCATGTACAGGTACAAATTTTTAATGTTGAATGTTATCATATGATATATGTAAATATATATGTATATGTTATATTATATATCATATATACATATTATATGCAGACATATTATATATAATATATATTATATATATATATATATATATATATATTCCTCTTTCCTGTTTCTCTTTCTTGAGAAAATTTCTTTTTATTTCCACAGAATCTGAAAGAGTCTTGGTTTCCTTTTGTATTTCTATCTGCAACGGCCACCTAGATTTCCATTTCACGTACCTATAACATCAGCGAGATCCTGTCTCAGCCAGCTGCAGTGCACAGCAGAGGCCAGGACTATCGGTGAGCAGGGAAGACTCTGGAGCATGAGAGCTGCCCCTTACCTGTCACTTCACACGTCAGTGTGACACTCTGCTTCTCGCTCACTTTCACATCTTCCAGTGTGTTTTCTCCCACAATGCGAGGTGGCTCTAAAAAAACAGTGAAACCTTTAACCACCGGGCTGCTATTTTATAGACAACTATTAGAAAATCTCTAAATTCTCATTCATTATTTTATCACTACAAGGGCAAAATACTGTTTTGATCGATTCTAGTTTTAATATGTCTTATAAAGTCTTATATCATGACTCTGTACTGAATTTAATTCTAATATAAATCATAAAGTCTGGATTAAATTGTATCAATAAATGTATGAGGAAACTTATTCTCTATAACTCTAACAATCTCACATTCAACAAGTCACTGAGTATCTGAGACTACAGTAGAACAATTGTGAATTGACAAGATGTGGCAGACTCGCCATGTTAATTAGACTCATGGCCTCCAAACAATTCCAACGCTAGGCTCTTGCCAACAGTCATGTCCAGAGCCAAAGAACACCAGATGTGGAAAAAGATTTTAACCCCGCTTCCGGAATGCAGATAAACCAACAGTTTGTTTTTTTTTAAACTGGATATTTGAAATTAAGAGAAATACCTAATACTGAAAGTCCAAAGAGTTTCCTTTCTTCACCAGCTGCATTCCTCACGACGCAAGTATAGTGGCCAGCATCTTCTGTTCTGGCCTGTACCAGCCGTAGTGTCCTGCCTCCTGGAGAAGCAAACCACAAGGTCACTCAGACAGTGGGAAGGGGCAGAAGTGAGAAATGGAATTTGACAGCGTAGGCCAGATTTCAGTGCATTCCTAACAGGCGAATGCATTTTAACAGCTAAGATGAGAAAAGCCATCATGGGTGGAGTATGAATGAGGATATAAAGGCAGAATGCAGAGGTGATGCTACCCACAGCAGAAAAGGGGGAGACACAGTGAAAGATTAGGCCAGATGGAGTCGGGCCAATCCTGGGGCTTCTGGATATTAGGCAAAGGAGTTTAGAATTTGCTGTGATGTGTCAAGAGCATGAAAATATCTACTCAAGACAAGGTCATGTTGTGACTTTTCTTTTTAAGAGAAAACCATGAGAGGAGGTTTAGGAAAAGATTCCCGGTTTGCCACCAAACGAACAAAATGAGAATGTCGGAAGAGGACTAGATCAATAATACTGATTTGATTGACATCAGTAGATAACAGGTCAAGCATTAACACAGCTATCAACTGAATTTCATAGAAATCCTAGAATTATATATATCAAAGTTTATGGGCTCATCACATAGACCACTTGTGATTTTTTTTTTTAATACTGTGACAATTCTAAGTGACACTGTGTTGGAAGATAGATGTTTCAGACAAGCAACATAGATGGAATGAGAATGAAACTCAGGAAGAAAATTCCACTGAAGACAAAAGGTAGTGGAGATAACAAACGAGATAAAAGAAGGTCCACAGAGAAATTAAGACATGAACTGTGAAAGTAGATTTCTGAAAACCATTTGGGGAAAAAAAATGTTATGAAGAAAAGCCATTTCTAATATTTTGTAATTATTTTTCTAGTTGGTACATTTTTTCCTCAGTACCCTCTATTTAAACCAAAAAATCCTAACGGGTAAACACCAAACTTTTGTGGAAATGTTCACCTGGATCTGGTTCACGAGTTTCCATCTGTTTTAGGTTTATATAAACGTAACAACTTGACATTGAGCTTTTTAAAGCAATTTTCCCACTCTCAATCCATGGAAAAGTGAACTGAGTAGTATTTTATTTGGACAAAGCTGATTATCTGAATTCAGTCTTGTTACTTCCAGCTGAATTAAGGTAAACAGATACAGGAGATTATCTAAATACGTTTTTATAAAAATACTTATGTCAATGAAGAAAGGACTTCCACACTCAGACTAGTAGGGTCTTATGATGATTTCAGTTGAGATATGAGAACAGTATCAGTTTTACGAGTCATTGGTGGCTCAACAAACAACCTCAGTCTCCTGATCGTTCTTTCCTTTGTTTCCTGATCCTCTCTACTAATCCAGTGAAAAACTAAAATGAACCTGACAGTAAAGTACACTTTTATGAAGACATTTCTTAAACCTATTAAGTTTTTATAGCAGTTATCTGTCCTTGGCAGATAATTTCATAATAATGATAAAGCCTTCACCAAAATACTGCATTTAGAAAAGCTTACTGAATTAAGCTTTAGAGTTGTTGGAGACTAATCTTAATGAAATAGAAGTTAATGAAATAGAAGTTAACAGCCGACCAGGATTGAGTAAATCTTGTGTCATTCATCTGATTCTCACTCATCTAATGCACAAGACAAATATTCAGACTACAAATGTGAATGGTTCCTTTGGCAGCATTACAATGTGGAACACTTTTAATATGTTTGCTCAGTGATTTCTAGCTCCTAGTCAGGAAAAACAGAACAAAATAAAGCCACCCATCACTCCTGGAAAGATACAGAGGCCAGAGTACATCATTCTATCTTGCCATTGTCATTCCTAGATGTACTAGAACATAGTTAATATTTTTAACTGTCTCAACGACTGAAAAAAAGAAAACAAAAATGGGATAATTTCAAGAAATTTTGGTAATTAATTTTTAGCAAAAATCTCTGTAATTACTATGCATTTCCTAAGATCAATAGAGACTGTGAATCCTGTGAAAATTAAAACATTATAGTAAGGATATAGGAAATTTCTTCAGGACAGGAAGACTATAAACCTACTATCAGGTTGTCTTTGGCAATAATAACGAACAGGTATTAGATGTTTGCCATACGAACAGGCATTATTTTAAATGCTTTATCCTTATAAAAATCTTTAGAGGCAAATACTACTAATATATTTAATTTACAAATGATGATACTGAAGTTAAAAAGTTAAATAACTTCTTAAGATCATAAATATAATGAGGTTTATAGAAATTAATATGTTAATAACCATAACAATGGTTCATAAATAATGAAGCCATAAATAGTCTTCATAAATTTCTATCATTTATAGGCTAGGGTGAAGAAGAAAGGACCTTAGATTATTTAGACTTAATTTCAACATGAGGAAAAGATATCTTTTGAAAAGCCTTAAATACTGGAAATTTAACATTTGTTTTAATAACATTTGTTTTAGTCCTTAGGACAAGGACTAAAAGAGTTTTTAAAGTTGTTTACAGTCAGACCCATTTATGTCCCTAGGATATTCTAGCATTTACATTACTTCTAACCTTTGGAACTAGACAGATCAACAATAATCCCTTCTATGCCATGGCTATTCAAATATTTAATTTTAATTAGATATCTAATATATCATAAAGCCAGACATAATGCATCATTATTTTGTCCTGAGTTATTATGCCTATGCTCTCTTGAAATAAATCTTATGAGTAAATCCTCCTTCTCTTTTTCCTAAAAAGGTCTGCTCAGTCTATAGTAAAGCTGATCTGTTATTTATTAGGGAAAGTATAATTTATTAATGTGACAAAATATGCTTTTTGATTACCATATTAGACAGGAGTACTGAATAATACACTTTAGACTTCAAAGGAAAAGGGAGAGAGGGAATTGGGGAAAGTAAAGAGTGGAAATGAAAAATTTGATGGTTAAATAAAGGAAACAAAGCTTATGTGATAGGCAGTGGGGTTGTAGGGAAGGCAGGGGAATGGGAAAAAATGAGAATCAAGATGTGTCATGTACAGGTACAAAATCTCAATGCTGAATGTGATCATAATGTATATAAAAAAGGTAGCAATAAAATGAATTAAAAATTTAAAAAAATAAATCTGAGGTTATTTCTCACCCTTTATCTATGGTTTTGGATGTAACTAGAGGGGTTTATTTAAACTTTGTTTTGTTAGATCAAACTCAAAGGTTAGAATGAAGTGTGTTTGAAACTGAATGACCTCGTTCAACACATTAGGAGTTTTTCTAAAGGTCTGAGCCTTTTACAAACCATAAAGTTGGCAAGATTATCTTCTTTGTCTGCATGCAGGCTGTTACAATGAAAAAGGCCAAGAAAATATTCCTTGTGGCATGCTTCAAGAACGATTTTTCAAAGCTTAGATTGATCCATACAGAATAAGCTATTTGGGTTTTTCTACATAACTATCTGAAGAATATAATAAAATAATGATGAAGTCATCGGTCACAGGCAACTTTCCCATCCCCCAAATAGAAACACCATTCAGGTTAGGTGTAAGTTGGAATACTTGGGTCACAGAGTAGTGTGTGTAACTTGAGTTTCTCTAATGGATTCAAATTTCAACACTTCTTTTGATTTTTCACTTTTCAGACTGGTTTGAGAATGCTTTGACACCCCTGTTGGTTAGGTCAAAAGAAAGTGGCAATTTTTTATAAAATTCTAGAAATATTTCAAGATTTTTTTATAGCTATGTTTTGGTCTCCCTTTTCTTCATATCTTTAAGATTCCTTCAGAGTAATCCAATTATACCTACCATATAATAATAAAGTTTAAATTGTGTTCATGCAACCAAGGAGTAAGAACTTCTTTCTGAGTGTTATTTATTCAAGAAGACAGCTGTCCATTCTACCTTAGTTATAACTATAGCTATATTTTTATATATTTCAATTTTTTATAGAAGTCTAGAACTATTTCAAGATTTGCCTGATTTTTATGAAGTTTTATGCCCTCAGTATTTAATATGTTTAGTGGAGGTCAGAGTAAACATTATATAAAAATAGAAACACTGAAAATGAAAACTTCCAGGAGAAATGGTGGCTGTCTGAATTTCTAATACCTGCAAGAATCCTCACAGTACTGCTAAGGCTGACCGGCCACCCATCTTTAAGCCAGGTTATTGAAGGCAGCGGGATTCCTGAGGCTTCACAACTCAGGGACACAGAGTTCTTTTCCACAACACTGATATTTTCTGGTGCTCCATGGTTTCCTATGATGCTTGGATGGACTACAAAACAAAAGCAAAACAAACAAGAAATGGAAAGGAAGATAGCTAATATATATTAAATATCAAATTCTAAACAATTTATTGCTTATAATGTTTCCGTTTTCTTGTCAATGGAAAGCAAAATAAGAAATGCCCAGTTGTTTATTCATATACATAATTTCATGGAATCAAAATGTCATTTCTTCCTCATGCCAATCAATAAATGACTTTCACAGTGCTATTTCAGTAGCTGTAAACTATTTCCTAAGAGCCATTCCTCTTTTCTGGTGAGCTCATCATGTGACTTCATAACACTCAGGATTTTTTAGAAAATAATTCTGATTCCCAAAATTAAAAGGAACCTAATAAAAATATACTTAAGATGAATTCATTTTCTCTTTTAAATTCTGACTCCTTTAGTTTTGATTAAATACTGGCTGTAAGGTATAAGACATTAATACCTGTACATGTCTCAACTAGATTTAAGTTAATTTGTTATCTATTCAATTTACCATGGTTTCTATAAATGTAAAAATTATAGCTCAAGCTGTATTTATCCAAATAGTTGTTCCTAAGTATGTGTGTGGTGGGTCTATTCCCATTAACATTCATGGCTCATTAATTAGAATCTTAAAGCTCATTTCCATAGAACTTGTGCTCAAATGATGCTGATTAAGCAAGTCCTAAAGGACCTATGTTTATACTTTCCTAGTTAAGCCAGCTAATTTGGAAAATATATAATTAGGAGATTTACTTGGGTCAGCATGGATCCAAAGCACTTGAAGTAGATGAATTTCTGCTTTACAATGCATTTTCCTAAAAGCATACGCAATCTGTGTTTATCTCAGCAAGTAAATCAACATTAAGTGAGGCATAAAAGGGTAAATTCTTTGACATTTCCATGGTTTGAGTCTTAAGAAAGTACCAGTTTTATTCTTCGGAAAGCGGCACTTACTTAGAAAAGAAGGAACTGTAAATATAAGACTTTCAATACTCAAAGTCTGTATCTCCCAATCAAGATGCTAAATTATATTAACCAATAAAAAATGCATTCAATCACTTTCTACTTACCATGTACACTTAAGTCATATTTTCTGTCGGTCATTCCTGCTACATTCATAGCAACACACACATAACGACCTGTGTCAGACACATGGACATTCTTCAGCTGAAGGATGCGGCCCTCATCCAATGTTTCTACTCCTCTTCCTTTGTTTAAGGGGCGGCCATCTTTCATCCAGGTCACTGTTGGCTGAGGAACACCTTGCACTTCACACTCTAATGAAACAGTTTTCCCTCGTGTGACAATAATTTCAGTAGGGTGGCTGCCACTGTTGGTTATTGTTGGTCGAACTGATGGGAAAAGATACCAAGAAACAAGGTAGGAAATGTTTGCTTCAAGTCTTACATAGAAATGGTTTATTTACCAGTGTCAGACACACGCTTACATCAAGGTAATAACTACTAACAAAACACTTGAGGTTAACAGATGTAGCATTACTATATTGAGAAGTGCAATTCTTCTCTTATGTTTATATCTAAAATAAAGTGGATTTATATGTAAAATAAGCTGTTTAACTTTTGAGAAATTACACAAATATTTGAATTTGTCACTTGTAACTATGCTTTAAAAAAGGCTTCCTGGTACTAAGTTAGAAACAGACATGGTAGCCCAGCTCATGACCTGATGTCTGTTAACAACGTTTTCTGCCTTCTACCTCTCAGTCTTTGAAAACTAAAGTGGCCACATGAATCAATGAGGGCTTATAAAATTTAAATGGAGGTCCTCTGAGGGCTGAGGAAATCATTTTGCTCTCGCAGTGCAATGTAAAGAGATGGGCACTTTCTATTTTGACTTTAAGGTAAACTTGATCCCATAGTGGCAGAAACTGTTTTAAGACCAGAAAAGAAAGAACAGGAGACTCCTAGAGCACCTGTCTTGGGGTAAGCTGCTGGCCAGTTTTACTGACTCATTCCCAACCTCAGATTTCTCATATGAGAAAGTCGACCTTACTAGTTTGAACCCCTGTTAACCAGTTATTCTTCTGCTTTGCAGCTGAATTAATCTAATTGATATTGACTGTAAGAACAAAAATTAGGCCAATATTCATACACCTCATGTATGTAGAGAGAAAAGTGGCCTCCACAGTCAGTAATTCTGGGTCCTAGTGATATTTCTCTCATACATAAACCATGAGAAATATCTCTGAGCTTAAATATCTACATATGTAAAAGAGACAATAATTTTGTCTACGTTACAGCCTGTGTAAAGATTAAATGTGGTAATGTACATATTCGAAAGCACTCTAAAATCTAAAATAAGCTGTACCCAGAAAACTATGGCAACATTGGTGTATGTCACTGGTGAACTAAGGTAGAATGGACAGATGTCTTCTTGAATAAATAACACTCAGAAAGAAGTTCTTACTCTTTGGTTACATGAGCACAATTTAAACTTTATTATTATATGGTAGGTATAATTGGACTACTCTGAAGGAATCTTAGAGATATGAAGAAAATGGAGGCCAAAACATAGCTAATCAGCAACATACTGTAAACTTGTAGACTGTAGTCTTTCTTCGTGGTTCCAGCAACATTTGATGCTACACATGTATAGAGCCCTGCATCAGACTTCTTAGCAATTGAGATCTGTAGCTGTCTGCCCCCAGATAACATTTTGACGTGCCCCACAGAGTCAGCCAGCACTGGAGAGCCTGCAAAGAAAACCGAAGCACACAGTCCAAGGTGGAAGTACACCACATTTGTTTATGTACTTGGAGACATGCATAGTCATTTTTATTTACTTCTTAGTTCAAGTGCCTACAAGTGTAAAAAAAAGGACCAAAATATAGATGAACAAAAAATTTAGATGCTCTGTCTGATATATTTAGTGTGGGCACAAACAAGAATTTTAATATCCACTCTAAAACTGTTGCCAACATAGTAAATGTAGTGGGTCTTTTTAGAAAATAATTCTAAAACTTATCTTGAAGAAAACAAACATAATTCTGGGGAACATTGATTCTCATACGATCATGGCTGCTATCCACATGCTACTGACTACAGGCCTAACAATGGATCTAGAAAATGATTTCTGCAGAGCAGTTAGTCTTAAAAGATTTTCAGCTACTGAATATAGAAGTATTACACTTTGAAATTTAGTGAAAGCAATGTTGGTATTGAGCAATTTGTATTCAAATCACAGAGAAGTTTGTTCATGAACTGATATGTTAACTTAAAACAATAAAAATTTTACATGTATAACTTTATAACTTTCAGGGATGCAAATTGACCTTTCTTTTTCCAGATGAGATTTGGGGGTGGAATACCACTTGATTCGCACAGGAGAGTGATGAGATCTCCCTCGATGACTGTAAGTTCAACAAGTTCATCAGAACCATAAATACTCGGTGGTACTGAAAGAAACAAAAGAAAAATACTGTTTTAAAACTCCCTATTTCATAGAGAAAGAGGTCTCTACTTAAAGGACTTAAATAATTAGTACATGAGGTTGATTTATCAATATCAGATGAGTCATCTCTAAGATGGAGAATAGACCCTGAAGCTTCCCATCAGACAGAAATTTAAAAATCAAAATATTCAGAATTGCATGAAAGGAAGTAAATTTATTACAGATACTTACACATTTTGCATGAGAAAGCTAAGGCACCTACCAAGTTTAATTTAACCCAGGCAATGTCATCCACGGCACTTTGATAGCTCAGATGCTATCAAATTAGAAAATACTTGGCAGATAGATGATAGACAGACAGACAGATAGACAGATAGATATAAATATTGATATAGATATATATAGATATATTAAGGAATAGGCCAAGGAGTTTCAGGTAAGAAAAAGACATATTCTAGCTAGCACAACCTGCCTCCCTACTTGCCCCCAACATTCCCCCAGAAACTTCCAAGGGAATTCTTATTGCCCACACTCCTCTGAAAGGTTTCAGTCTACAGTGCCTGGTTCCACTTCCCTGAACACTTCTCTGGCTGCAATATTATCTGGAGAGGGAATAATCCCCCTAAGCCTCCAATGTAGCTTCCATCCATTGTTCAGCTTCCCCTATGTAAACGCTTCTGTCCCATCCAGCTCATAACACTAATTCCCTTCCTTCTTTCTCACCCGTCTGGGAATCTGCCATTCTTCTCACTGAACCTGACATATTGTCTTGTTTTTATCCTTCCTCTTCATATCAACCGCTACCATCATTCCAAATGAGCACTACGTTCCCTTCCCATCAGTCTAGACACACCCAGTCTGCTCAGTTCCTCAATCTCTTCATTCCTTTCTCCATCAGAAGCCCTTTTATCATCTAGAATATTCGCCCCATATATTTATGGATTTAGGTGAGTATTGGATTGTTCTTGCATTCTTCCTTCCTCTTATTCACTTACTGTCAATTCTCAATTCATCAAACCTAACTGAATCTTAAGTTCTTCTGTCTCAAGTTCTTCCAAACCATCTCCCTGCCCCGCTGGCTGCTCTTTTGTTTGCTGACTTCTCTAGCTCTAATTTCAACCCTTCCTTTGACAATATTCTCCACTACCGGGCACTTGGACCTTTGATTTGGCTCCACCTTAATTCCAGTTTATCTGTCATACTGTAGACTCAAAGTTCTATAGCAGAAAAAGATACCATTAGTAGCTTTGCTCTATTCCACATTTTTAATCTCCATTCTAAACTTGATCCACCATTAGTCCTGCGCCTTCCACTATTATGAATAGCTGCAGATCAGCATTTGGAATGCAGATCCCTTCTGAGATCTAGCTTTTATATCCAAATGGTTGCTGAATGTTTCAGCTTGTCTGAGGAGCACTGCCAAGCATGATGAGCCCAAAACTGAAGTCAGACACCTTTGTGTTTCCTCCAAAGGAAAGACACTACTGTTCAGACTTCCTAGCGAGCTAAGCCCCAGAAATGTCCATTCTTTACTTCTGTTGATTTGATTTCTTAAATATGTCTGGACTTTATCTGCTTTTTCCACAAATACAGATTTGAGCATCCCAGTCTCTCTTTGCATCTTTTTAATGTAATCTGTTGCCATTGGTATCAAATATACACCTTCACGACTGATTGAAGATGCCTTCTCCAATATGTCCTTTTACTTTTCTACCTAATATCATCTCACTTCTCTCAGCATCACACTTGGCTCTGTATTGAATGATGTTCAGCTCACCAAACAACAGAGTCTTCCTATGCACCCATCTTACTCACAGAGGAAATTTCAGCTCATGGTGAAAGTAAGAGGGTAGAATACATCATAAATGAATGCAGAGCAGTATTTAAAATAAAGCTGAATGTGTAGAAGTGGGAAGACTTTTAACAGCAGACAGCCACAGCCTAAATAAAAACTGTGATTATTCACAAGAATTAGCTTCATTAGTGATGAATGAGAACATTTCAAGTGAGAATACTTTCTTTTTATTAACAATAATCCCATTTCCCACTACACGAATGTGTTTTTTCTTTCTCACACACATAGTTCATGCATATAAATTGGCCTTTGAATTTATTTTCTTTTCACCAATCCATTGTACAGAAAGCTCAGTCCTTACAAGATCCTGGCTGTAAAAGCTAAAGGCTATGTTATTTAAGTATGAAAAAAGAACTATTTATTCCACATGAAGGTCGCAGTGACCAGCATGTTTGGGTTCAAGAAGTTAATTCATTGCCACATTTAAATTAGTTCTTTATACTGATATCAGGACAATCAATTTTAGTTCCTTGGATGAATGTCACTCTAAGAACTGACAAATTAACAAAAGGTAGAATAGAGGGTGCATTGTTTGCTTTTCAGGGGCTAATAATACTTACCCCAAATGTTGACATTATAATTTTTCTCAGTTTTTCCAGCAATATTTGTTGCTTCACAAGTGTAATGACCACTGTCTTGAACCTGAGTGTCTTCAATCTGAAACCAAAACCTTGCTTTGAAATGACAGGTACTGTTTGACAACTGAGGTTGTTCTATTACAGCTTTTCATGATTTATTTTAAAATTTTATCTGAAGATCTTCAAACACATAGAAAATACACTGAACTGTAAAATTACTTCTAATACACAAATTACCCAGACTCTACACTTATTAAGATTTAACATTTTTTATCTATGTAATACTTTATTTTAACTTGGTTTATTTCTGTGATTGAAAGCCTGGTAGGCTTTTAAAGCACAGGTTAGATAAAATAGGGGAAAATTACAATTTATGATAGTCATTTAAAACATTAAAATACATAATCCTCACCCATTCAGGAAAATGTTTGGTAAAATAATACCCAGTTTATTATGTAGGGCTTTCCCCCTCACTTGATTTGTAAGCTTTTTCACACCAAGAATTACATTCAATTAGCTTCAGTCTCTTAGTACCTAGTTCAGGACTTGTTAGATGACTGAGTATATTAAAAACATCTCATGTGTACAATATGCATCGATATCCACTAGACACCTTTCATTAGCCAAACTCCAGTTATGACAAATGTTCTAACAGGTACTATTGATAGAAAGTACAAAGAAATATAATGTAACACCCTTTCTGATTTGAACGTACAATCTAGTCAAAAATATAAAAATAATGCACGATATATCATAAATGGTATTTGAAAAAAATGCCAAATAAGTCACAATAAAAAATTTTAAAACATTCAAGAGAAGATAAATACATTTTCCTTATGTTGCCCGCCTGGCCTGTCTCTCTTTCTCTCACTGGTGATTCCAATTTTTCCCTTTTCATCCAGCTCCATATTATGGCTGTATAATGCCTAAGATCCCCATCATTCTCTCTGAACACACATTCCCTTTCCCCACTCTTCCCAGGCTTCCGTCCTCCATGGGTAACCTGCTCACACACATCATCTGGCCCTTCCCCCACCCTGATACTCATCGTCCGTGGCTCAAGACTCCCTCCTTTCGTCAGTAATAACTGCCCTCAACCAGAGGCCATGTGTGGTTAGTAACATGAAGTTACATTCTTTGTATCCAAATCCAATTTCTTCCTCTTCCTAATGGGGCAGACTACTTAGCCGTCCTTTTAATTTCTCAGTTAAAATTTTATGGAGATTTGGTAAATATTCAGTGGAGCAAGGAACAGTCAGGCCTGTGGGCTTCCTGAATCCTGAATCCTGAATCCTTCGGGCTCTCTCCATGTCAGCTCTCTATTACTCAGATTAACCTCAACATTATTCCCAAATACTCACTTTGTAAACTCTCGGTCTCAGTCATCCTAACTTATTTTCCCTTGTTAAGACTTTTGTCCTTACCTATGCTTGAAAAGCAAAGTGGTCTTCCGAGCACCTTCCATGAAACCAGAAACTCACTTTTTGCCCTCTTTCCCAAAAGGTGTTATCTGTACTGTCTTTTTGGTAGTTAACTTACATTTCTTACAGTAATTACTGCATTTTCAAGCTGAATTGCTAATTAAACTTTTCATCTGACATGAAACTGAAAACATCAATATGAAATGTCATAATTTTTACATCTTTATGCAGAGTGCCTACAATGATTATTTGCTGACTGACTGAATGACTAATGATGTGACATTCCTTAAATATGTCTATAATCTTTTCCAGGAAGTGTATGGGTTTTTTAATGGCTTCTGGATACAAGTATGTATCAATAATTAAGTATTTAAACCTTATGAATGATAATATTTAAGTTACCAACCTTGTTAAGAATAATATTCATTAAGAAAAGTGTCTCAGGAGTTTTACAGAATGAAAACAGAACATCTGTAAGGACAGGCAAGTTTAAAGGGATAAGACCAAAGCCATGAGATTAGAAATAATATACAAAAAATCAATTTATAGCTTTACCTTTAACAGACTTCCATTTTCAGAGATACTGAGGCCAGGTTTCTTCAGCAAAGGGCGGCCATCTTTTAACCATGTCAGAGTAGGTGGAGGGATAGCATCACTTTGACATAATAAGTCCAAAGGTTGGCTAATGAGCACGGAGATGTTCTGTTCTTCTCCCATAATATTTGGTGGAACTATGGGAAAGACGAATTTTGCCTCAGAATAAAACAGGCCAGCATAGTATCTTTATTAATTATCAAGACACACACTGAGTAGCCTTTAACTAGAGACAAAGGATCACAACCATCCTATCATACCCTCTGTGCGTCTCGGTTCAGAATCAAGTGTTAATAAAGGACAGATAAATATATTCTTGTTGAATATAAATGATTTTCTACTCATTTAAAAAACCTTAAAATTAGAAATTCTCCGCATGGCACATTTAAAAAATTTGTACAACTAGGTGTTACTGGTTAAGGTTTTAAAAGTAGTACATCATGCAAAATCTTTTGGAAAATAACAATGAAGTAAAAAAAATACACTTTTAATATTTATATGTTTTGCAAAGGAAGGAAATTTCCTAGTTGCAGAGGAAAAATTGAAAGTAACAGAGTTGAAAGAGAACATAGAGGTGACCTAGTTTCATCTCACACTGCACTACATATAAAATGGGGGCAGGTAACGGCTTGTGAAGAATAACACGGCTAAACAATGGCAAAGCTCAGAGCATTCTGATGTGTAGTCTCGTGTTCTTTGTGTTTCCCGCGATGCCTCATCAGCTCTCTGTGGAATGAAGACCTTGTTGGGTGACACAATAAAGAATAAACAAAGTCAGTGGTTAGCTGTACAGTATGCTCACAATTACTTAACAGGAGAAGTAAGCTGAAATTTTGATAAAATTAAAGTCAGAATTCCCTGGTTATATAGATTTTTAGATGCTGATCTGTGTTTTTGGAGAAGTTTAAAGCATCTCCTCTTGGATGTATGAAAGAGTAAATCACATTTGTTTTAGATGCCTTAGGGACAACTCTCTCAAGAAAAGCACAGGCTCCATAATCTGCTGAGGACTATTTTAGACCTGCATATATAATAACTAAGAAAAGACAAAGTGATGATGAAATCAAGCCTGTTATGAAAGGGCCTCTTTGACAAACCACAGAGGGGAGTTTCCTTGGCCATTTCTTATTACATCTTTAGGATTGTAGGCAAATTACTTTATTTGTAGTTCTCTGTTTTGCTTTGGTTTTTGTTCCTAAGAAAGGCTAACTAGCAACTAAGTGAGTCCTGGGGGACTTTCCAAATGCTTCAGGAAAAATGGGATATTTGTGGAAAGAATATTACTGTCTACTAACCTTTGTTTCAGGCCCAGTACCCAGGCATCTGGTAGGATGACAGTGAACAAAACAGACTAACTAGCGACATGGCGTTTCTGGAAGCATGAGTCTCCTCAGCTACTGTTACGGTTTAGACCAAGAAAGTCCCTCAAAAGCCTGATGTGCTCACAGGCGGGGCTTGTGGAAGACGCCTGGACAATGGGACAGCCGCTGAATCATCCACTGGGTGAGTCCAGCAGCCAATGACGCTGGTAGAAGATGGGGACTGGCTGGAAGAGGAGGATCACTAGGGGGCTTTATCTCCCTTCCCAGGTCCTCCTTCTCTTGCTTCCTAGCTGCCAAGACCTGAGAAGCTTTCGCCTACTATGTCCCTCTGTCAACCATGGACTAACTGTGAGCCCAAAATACACCGCTCCTCCTTTGAACTATAAGCACTGGCTCCTTCATCCCTGAAACGAGGAAGGAACAGACACCGGCTGTGGGCGCTTCAGAAGGAATGGGAAAGGAAACATAGGCACTGTTTCTGGGGGCAGGACTTGTGCCAAACCCTAGGGATATATGCTAAAAGAAAAAACTGGCACAACGGGTTAAATATACCAGTGAAACATCTGTGCAGAGATTCATGATGTTTCTTCTGCTAAATTTAATAATACTTCCAGCCATTTGGCTCTTAATAAGGTCAATGAAATCTGTGGGGAACAGGAAGAGAGATTTTTTTATATGTGACACGAGATAAAGGATATGAGATATGAGAATAGTCTGTTCCAGTCTAAGACTGTTATAAAATAGTAAATAAGGACAGTTAAAGCCACTTCATAAGATACCACGGAAAACATGTATTTTTACAGTCCCCATCACAGGAAGACCTAAGTGGAATGGCCAATTTTATACCTTTCTTATAATATGGGGTTAAGTTTGCTCTTATTAGACAAAAAGCACCATAACTACTTTAAAATGTGTTTATTTCAGGTAATTTTGTAGACTTTACAAAAGCACGTGGTTTCTTCATAACAGTTTACAGAAATGAAAGCCAGAAACAGTCCAAGACTGCACAATGCTAATTTATTTCTAAATATTTCCTTTTAATTACTTCTCTTTGCAGCTCAGTGAGTTGAGCCAAATTCAGAAGGAAATCACAGCTTTACAACTGAGAGAAAAATGCACAAGTAATGAAGAATTTGTTTAAGAAACATATGAAAGCAAGTCTAATTAGAGCTGAGAAAATACATCACTGAAATGCATCTAATTTTCATGCCCTGTCTTTCATTTCACACTTTTGTATGGTCTCAGAAGAGAACAAGGTTCTACTCTAGATTCTCCCTATCTTAGGTGTTAGACCTACTTTGTTTTGTGGCCGGACATATAGCTTAGACCAGGGAGAACTCTGGACTTCTTCCTCATCCTATACATTATACTTGTGAAGTTTAATTACAAAGGCAAGAATTTCTAGGGTGTTCTATTTGCTGAGAGGAAGAGTGAGAGATATCTAAGAAAATACCCTGGGCTTGTGCTCAAAGAAAATATACAACAGGAATACATGTTTTAGTGTCTCACAACATGGGATAATACTTATCAAAAATACTTATATGGATAATACTTATCCAAACTTATCACAGGAGGAAAATTTTTAAAGAAATTACCTTTATGATTATAGGGAAAGCTATTTTACCCCCTGGGTACTCCTCAAACCATCTCCATACTCTGCAATGTAAATGTGAAGCAGACTCATGTCTGGGGATAAGTCATGAGGGTCCAAGGAGAAGCAAGATGGTGGGAAATATTGACATAAATATAATGAGTGGAAAGAATAGAACACAGGTTAGAAACTGATTTCA
>PVIR01023313.1:0-27181 GCA_004026965.1 Petromus typicus | reverse complement strand
TAGTTTTAGGAAAGTTTGAGAAAGTGCCAGAGAAGAGGTTAGGACAATGGATAGGGAAGGTTCAGGAAAGAAAGTTTCAGGATACAGTTTTCTTCTCCACAAATTCAATAAACAATCTTGAAGTTTTTAAAGCAGAATCAATTTGAAAAATTGGACAATTTCTTATTATGAGACTACTGAATTATCCTTGTTTTTAAAAAATAAATTGAGTTTGTTGATACATTTTAGGAGCACCTTATGCTCATATTCAACATTGAAAACTTGTTCTTGTATGTGGTGTATCTTGATTCTTATTTTTTCCCATTTCCCTGCCTTCCCTTCAACTCCCACTCCCCTATATTTATAAGCTTAAATGGAAATAAAGCTTATGAATTATCCTTGGTAACAGTGCTACACAAATTAATCCTAACTTTTGTTAACAGTGTTACACAAAGCCTCAGATGAGAGCCTGATTTCTTCATAAGTCCATAAGCAGTTGTACGTTATTTACACATCACACTGAATTTGTGAATTCCTCCTGATATTTTAATGTCCTCTTTTCTCAACAGCCCTCCCATCCTCAAGATAAAGCTGAAAGCTTAGTGTTGACCAAGACTCCTGCCAACCTCCATCTCCTACTACTAACTTTTAACAATAACATGCCACTCTCATCCGCTGGAATGAATCATTTTGTCTATATTTTGCAATAACACGTTAATAATTGTGCTACAGAGTTCACAAGAACTGAAGCCCAGAGTAATCAATATTCCTCATTCAAACAATTGTCTTTGTTTTCCTCACTGCCTCCAGGCTGAGGGTCTTACAACTGGGCTGCTGTGAAAAATAACCAGTGGCCTGTGAAGTTATTAAAGAAGCTGATGCATAAATGTTCAATCTCTCACTCACCTTTCCACACAAGCCCTTGCCAGTGGTTTTCTGAAACTACACACAATCTGATAAAGAGTCAGCTCAAAAAGTCTCTCTTTCACTTACTGCAATTACAATATGCACAATGATATGGAACTGTAATGTATCATAATGCTTTAAAAGTACTTCCACAAACAGTATTTCATGTGGTCATCATTTGCATACCGATGAGAAACAAAGATTATTTCTCTCTTTATGGATTAGATAGTAAAAGCTCAATGACATTTGTAAGTAAACAAAGTTGGGACTTTAACTCGCACTTGTGACTTCAAGCCCCATACTCATTCACCATATCTTCCACACAGACTGTGTGATGTGAAAGCTGATGAAAGTTACCACTAATTAAACTTCTTCCCTAACTTGGCTATGCAAGCACCACTGCCTCACAGAGATGGTTGTCAGGAGATCTGTGCACTTAAACTAGATGGATAGATTATGTTCTCTGAGATGTTTACACAGTGGATAGGTGATACCTTCACATCCAGGATTATTGTCTATAGTCACTGACCCCATGAACTGGAGACAATGTCTGGCATTTAACGGTGGAATGTGAAGCAGTTTGAAAGAGAAAGGAGTCTGGGAACTGATCTGAGAATGACCCTATCCCTTAGTAGGATGTAAGAAGGACAAGATTAGACATCAAGGTTTGTTTTTTTTGTTTGTTTTTTTTAAATTTTTTAATCTTTATTGGTACATTACATATACAAGGGAGTGCATAAAGGGCCTAGTTTGATCATGCAAAAATAGGGAAAGAGGCCAAGAGAGTCTTACAGTTTGAAAACTCTGATTACATTTGACACCCTAAGAGATTTTATGTCAGAATCCTTTTTACATTGAACAATGAGGAAAGAATTTGCAAGAATAGAAAAAAAAAAAATTTTACCCATATCTGCTTATCTTTGGGATGAGTGTAAGAC
The DNA here is from genome assembly GCA_004026965.1 of Petromus typicus. Classification (NCBI taxonomy): domain Eukaryota; kingdom Metazoa; phylum Chordata; class Mammalia; order Rodentia; family Petromuridae; genus Petromus; species Petromus typicus. The sequence goes on along the minus strand of PVIR01023313.1, from coordinate 25,358 downwards.
TACTTTTTATTGTTGATTTAATATATGAAAACTGAAAGTCTTATATATTTTTCCACCATGATGTTCTCTGGGGGACACTGAGATAAAAATCATAGTTCAGATGGATATATAAAGGGAAAATAGCTCACATGACAATCTGTCTTTTTATGAGAATTCAGCAGTGACAAAAGTAGGTAGTATGTGATGCTGGGTGCACCAGCTTTAACTGCTAGTATAGTTTCCCTTTAAGCAATTGTTTAAAAATAGAATCTTCTGTAAAGCTTGGTCTTTATGATTTCCATGTTTATCATTATGAAGTTTCCTTTTCTAACTTCTATCTTTTGTAATAAAGAATAATTTTTGTCTGTATCCAAATAGCAATTTTACAAGTGAATCACAGCTCATATTTATAGATCAATTATTTCAAATACACAAACTGCAATGATCTTTTATTTATCAAGTGTCAAATAGTTACAATAGTTGTTTGTCTTAATGATTCAAATTAAGCAAAATAATTACCCTTGCTTTCCCATTAATTTTCCAAACCAAAGATGGCCAACCACAGAAGAAATTTCAAATGCTAATGACAAAGACAATTTCCTACTACCCTGAGTAGCTATAGACTGAAATTTTTCAATCACCAAAGCCAATGGAAATCCTTTTTTTAAAACTGAGAAATTGTCTTGCTTTGTAGCTCAGGCTGGCCTTGAGATCAGCCTCAAACTCACAACAATCCTCCTGCCTCTGCCTCCTGAGTGCTGGGATTACAGGCATGAGCCACCGCACCCAGCATTGTGGTATGTGGTACTGATTGTTGGTGGGTGTGAGTCTCAGCATTGTTGTATGTTGTTACTGTGGATTGAAACCGGGCTCTTGTGCTTGTAAGACAGGTGCCAGAACCACTGAGCTAAATCCCCAGCCCCAAATGGAAATTCTTAACTGTCAAAAGAGGGAGGTTGGCTAGAGATTTCTCCTAACTATTAATTGCCAACTATATACAAGATCAATGTACTCACTGGATTCTAGAAGCCTACTGATAGTTACAACTTCCCATGAAGGTCAATCTGCTAGTCTGGAAAGTATTATCTGCATAGACCATGCCAAACTCAGATCTGACATAAGATCACTGGAGACAATTCAGAACGTTATTGTTAGTAGCCAAATGAACACATGAGTGAATGACAAAGTGTTCGATGCCTCATGAAGAGCTGGTGTTATGAACCCTGCAACTCCATGACAGTGAGCTTTCTGGGCCTTAAAAGTACCAGACACTCGCTCTTTTAAATATAAATTGAAATTAAGTGAACCGGATCAAGATTTTAAAATATTTTTGGCAACAAGTTCTGATAAAGATTTGTGTGGTGTTAGCCCCAGTTTGGACACAGAGCCTGCTCCAGCTGTCCATGACCTTGGTGAACAGATTGTATTTCCTTTCTCTTCAGAGCAGAGAGGAGATAATAGAATCTACCTTCAAATGGTATTATGAGGATCTAATAAAATGAATGCTTTGTGTACAAGATTTACTATGGTCTTGGGCATAGCAAATGTTAATTCTTGAAAGAAGTATATTTTATATGATTTATTTCATCAAAACTTACCTAAATTAACATGCATATGTATGTGAGCAATTCTGTATCCTTTGTTTAACTCTATGCACATGAGAATAAGATTCTCCCTTTGTCACTTGGACTGCCCCCTATTCATTCTGTAGACATTTTAGCAGATTTGTAAGTAAGTGCTCTAGTGTTAGTAGGGCAAGTAAGAAAAAGGGAGGAGACAAGAAGGACAGAAGTGTTTACCAAAATATCAACTGGTTTCCTCAAGGACACTAAACATATAGGTAGGTAAGTCATGTTGATAATTGAGAGACCTTAAAATTGAGCAAATTAATCATTGTGTCACATTTATATAAGACAAAAGGTAATAATGATAGTGGAAGAAGTCGGGACCCTTGAATGAAGTCAAGACAGTGAGAGAGTGGTCATGACTGAAGGTGAGCATAGAGCAAGAGCAGGAACGATCTTTAGCCATATCACAAGAATACTTACACAGCTAATCAAACATCCTGGCCAGCGTCCACTTCTACCTGCAGCCCTTATTGTGACCCCCATTCAGCAGAAAGCTGGAAAGTGTTATCATGACTGTCCAAATGATCCAAGGTGATCTGTACTTTATTTTTAAATATATCAGGTTATAGTAGGTTAAGTGTCTCAGTTAATTTTAGTCTATAATGTAGCAACTAGCGTTCAAGTTAATTCGAGTCTGTAATTCCGAGGCTGTTGTTAACAGTGAAGTTCCTAACTCAAGCACACACTGTTTAATGAGTGATAAGTCTACACAAGGGCCACCTGGAGCCTGAGGACGAAAGAGCATTCTGTAAGAAGCACTTCTGCCTAGGCTTCCGTCAGCCCTGAAGAATGTTATGCAACTCAAAGGAAGTTTTCTCTCTGAAATGAATGATATTTGAGTTCCTGTGAATTGATTCAAACACCGTACAATAATATGCACCTTTGCAACATGTAAGATCTAAGAAGCAGCCAACCCAGTGTCTTAATATTGTGCAGTCATGTGTAGCCTGAATTCGCATCCAGTCACGTACTCTATCACTGACCGGGGAATTTTGCAGCTCAGGTCCACTGCTGCTAACGCATGGCTGCACATGTCTCTGACACACGTGGCTAGTGAGGCCCTTTTCAGCCGCCACCAAGGAAAGGGCTGAAATCTGAGTGAGCTTCATAAATAGGTCCATATTGCTGCTCTTGTGTCTTGCTCCTAACAGATGCTTTCATCTGTGTGTGGCAAACTGGGAGGCTTGTTTTCATTGTTAACTATCAGCAAGATTGTGTGGATGAAGACCCACTCATCAAACTCTCTCTACTTCTCAGTTAATTATTAATATTGTCTATTAGGAAGAATAGATCATAAATTACCAAATCAGCTTAGCATATTCTTAACAGATTGGAAAGCACATTGCCACATATTTATTCGAGTGGTTTTTGCCAATATAGGACTTTAGTTTCCATCTTTAGCTTCCACAGATTTCTCCCATTGCCTGCCACTCAATTGGTCTTCAGAGCAAGTGTAAACAGGAACGATAAAACTCTCACCCTCACTGCTCATACAAGCTCTGTGTGTGAGAGTCTGTGCAGTGGTGGAGGTGGGTTAAAAAGAGAAGGAATGAGAAGCATGCCCCTAAACAACTAATATTGACACAATGCTGACTGTGCTAACAGGATCCTGAAGACATTTGCTCTTAAAGTATGGAATTCAAACTTCTATTATAATGTACTGGCAGCAGGTAGAGTGGGCAAATGAGGATTAAGGAAAATAGTACCTGCCTTGAGTTTTGAAGGACAAGTTGGAACCCGCCGAGGGAGTGGCAAGGCAGAGGACAATAATATATGCAAAAGCATGAATGTAAGAAAACCCTAGAGGAGCTCGAAGTACAATAAAATCCCACGATAATGCAGGAACTTGCATTCAGATGTAAAGCAACTAGTTCACTCGGTCATTTCATTATCCTTGCAAAACAGATTCCTGAATTTTACATGATTGAATATTCTAGATACCATTCATAATGCAAAAAGAGCATTTCTCTTATTTAGTTCATTAAAAGTGACTGGAGTATAAAATATGCGGCTGTGAGTGATGGGGGGATTGTGGTGGGAGGTTGCTCTGACGAGGCAGGTCTGAGTCAGATCATGGAAGATCTAATCTGTCACATGATACCTGGATTTTTATTCAAAAATAGTGTTGATGCAGAAAAATATTAATCAGGAAGATGATAGGTGTTTAGGAAAAAAACTAGCATCATTATAAAGAATAGAAAAGGGCCAGAAATGAGGCACAGGTATCAATCAGATAAAAAGCAATTGCTGGTATGACAGGGAAGGGGCTGAAGTAAGGCAATAGCAGTAGAAATGGAGATGAACAGTTTCAAGTGACAGGTAAATAGACAGGATTGGTGACTGAAGTATGTGGGAAGGAAAGGAAAATATGGCAACCACTTTTCAGTTGTAGATGTCCTGGTGGACAATGGATGTGTGCCCCACATTTGCAATGCCCAGTTTGGGAAAAGGAGAAGACAAAGGACTTATGGTTAGATTTGTTGAAAATTTGTAATGAACTCACATTTCCTGGATTATTTTTCTTATGATAATGCATTTGTGTTAGTCTAACATAATGAAAACCCACTAGATTTCGACAGCTGGAACCTAGCTGGATTGGATTCATTTTTTATGAATTGACTGGGAAATTTGAAAATGAAGCTGTCAGGGGCTTAGTCTGGGTTATTTGTCATCAGCCCAAACTAATATTTTAATAAATAGGAAGAGACAAAATTGATTTTACTAAAGCAAAGGAAATTAAAAAGAAGACACTGTTCTTGGGAAAAAAAAAAAAGACTACCCCTAGTACACTCATGCATTCGTCACGGTAAGGTAGGGTGGCATTGGTGAGATGACAAAGGTTTCTCAGATGGATGATAGGAAGAAAAGGAGATTAACATTGCTTTTAAAAATTCCTTAACCCATTCATACACTCATCCATCCATCCCCCCTCTACCCACCTATTTATTCGACAAACATTGACCATCTTCCGAGTGTCATGCTCATTGAAAAGGGTGAAAGAATCTTTGCAAATTTTAAAATAAAAAGAGTGACTCTGAGTCTGAGCATGCAAAGCAAACGGGAGTAATCCTGATCTTGGCTGTATCATTAGGGAAGCCAAGACATGGAGTAGTGGATTAGTGACAGCTGTGTTTTAAGTTTATTTTCCCCCCAGTGGTTACCCTTTGGTACTAAGGGGATTTTTACTCAGTGTGTCTCTCTTGGCACAATTTGCCATATATGATCGCATATAGAAATAAAACTCATAAAACCTGTACCTTTTCCTCAAATCTTAGGGTAATTTAGGTGGGCAGAAGATAAAGTCATTGGGCCAGGGATTTAGCTCAGTGATATCAGAATCTACCTTGCAAGTGCAAGGTCCCAACTTCGATTCCCAGTAACCACAATACCACAATGCTGGGTATGAAGACTCACTCAGCAATCAGCACCATGCCTCACAGTACCGGGCATGATGGCTCATGCCTGTAATCCAGCCCTCAGGAAGCAGAGAGGCAGGAGAATTGCTGAGTTCCAGACTCCCCTGGGCTACATAGAGAGCTCAGGGTCAGCCTAAACTAAAAAAGTGAGAGCCTATCTAAAAAAAAATAAAACCATTAACTTATTTTCCCCAAACAATAGGTCAATGGTTATTAAATTATAGATTGCAATAAGCAAGGAAGACTCTTTGGATAGTATAGGCAGTGAATCTCGTCACAGTCTCCTCTGATCATTTTGTTTTCTAATAATGACATGACACTGAAATTAATATACAAGGGGACCTGGATTCAGGCTTGAATCTCTTCCACTCATTAGCTGTTTAGCCTTGGAAAAGTCACTCAGTCATGCTAACTATTTATTGAACACTTACTATGTACTCATTAGACTGTAGGCATAATTCTTTGAGATTTTATAAATCATCTTCTTTTTTTTTTTTTAAGATAGGGTCTCACTTTGTAGTTCAGGCTGGCCCTGAGCTCACTATGTAGCCCTGGCACTGTGGTATGTGGTACTGATTGATGGTGGGCATGTGTCACCACACTTGGCATTGTTTTATGTGGTTACCAGGGATCAAACTAGGAACCTTGCACCTGCAAGACAGGTGCTGGAACCACTGAGTTAAATGCCCAGCTCATGAATTATAGTATTATATAATGTTTTATCGGGTGTGTTCTTTTATTTAATTTCCCATAAACACTATGAGATAAATAGTTTCATTACCCTTTATTGAGGTGTAGAAAAGATAAGTGACTTCCCAAGGTCACTAAAATCAATCTAGTACTTGAATTGAGTACCTGGACCATTTACTTCTCTACAAATTTGATTTTTTCACTGCAAAGTAGAAACCACAATAATAAATCTTTCAGTATATTACAAGAACTTAAAAAACAACATTACAAATAAAGGATTCTTATTATTTCTGTTCTTTTTTTTCTGAGACTCAAGTTGAAAACTAAGAGAGTGCTTTTATTTTAAATCATTTCTTGACTCCACAAATCCAATCTCCACCAAGTCCTACTAATTTTCTCTTCTCAGTATCTTTAAGATCAATCTTCTCTATTTTTGTTCCTTTAATTATGTTAGCAAGAGCTCACTACTTTTCACTGTAATTCCCATAAGTGTGTAATTATTTTTCTTGCTCCAGCCTTTCCTAGCTTTGATCTAGTCTCCTCAAACTACGTGATTAATAGGCATTAGACACCATATTTCTATTGATATGTACCTTCTTTATTGCTTATCAGATGAAGATATCTCGCTATTTCACCCTGGTATTTGAGATACTGGCTGTATTCCATTTTATCCATTCCAATTCACTGCTCCATAGACTCCAATGGAAAGGGAGTCATTTATTGATTACTGAGAGTCAGTTACATAGTGGGCACTGCTGATGTCTGGTGGAACAGTCCTAGAGACAGGTCTCATGAAAAAGAACCAGGAGTACAGATATTAAATAAATGAGTACAGATTCAATAAAACACCGCTGTACAGGAGGGTTCAGAGATGGTTCCTAGGAACAGTATAACACCACTCAACTTTTACCTTCACTGTCATGAATTTGTTTTATGTTCTTCTTTCCTTTAAAAAATTTTCCATGAAAATCTCGCTGATCTGTCAGTCTTCCTCAGGATTCAACTTAGGTCCTATTTACAATATTAAGCTTTGTCCATTTTTTCTAGACCTAGGATCTTGGGGTTTCTAAAAAATCTTGTTGCATTTGGGGATGGGGATTTAGCTCAGTGGTTCTGGTGCCTGTCTTGCAAGCACAAGGGCCAGGGTTCGATCCCCGGTTAACCACATACAATACAGCGTGTGGAGACTCACGCCCAGCAGCAACCAGTACCACATACCACAGTGCCGGGCGTGGTACTCACGCCTGTAATCCCAGCACTCGGGAGACAGAGGCAGGAGGATTGCTGTGATGTGAGTTTGAGGCTGAGCTCAGGGCCAGCCTGAACCACAAAAGCAAGACCCTGTCTCAAAAAAAAAAAATCTTCTTGCATTCATTTTTGTTCCAGTCAATCACGGATTTTAGAGGTACCACAATTTGTTGTTTTGAATCTAAGAACCCTGTGTTCTTTAGATTCCCCATGGGGCTATCATAAATGAGTGTTTAATAAGTAGATAAATGCTAAGAAGTGTACATCTCTAAGTGTCTGGAAATCTGTATGTCAAAATGGAATTTGGAATCATGGCTCTCATAGCTCACATAAATTTCCTAATGCCTGAAATTAACACTCTCTATTCTTGTTCATTTGATATTCTGCTTTTATTTGAGCTGAATTTTGATGTTATCCTCCTTAGGCCTGCAGGAAAACTAATTGTGTATTGTTCTTGAGATTTGGCTATACTCAGCATTACTAACACATATTCAATAATAGCCCCCAGATTGATCCTACCTATGAAATACATTTGTTTCTGATTTTTATCTTCTGGATTGTGTATTAGGGCAGATTTCCACAGAGAGCCAAAGATGAGTGATCAAAATAAGAACCTTAAATTTTAGTTCAGAAAGTAATATAATCCATGTTATTTATTTTAAAAAACAAGGTCCTTGTACTTCTGATTTTCAAGACCTCTGCTTATCAGAACATCTAAAAACAGTTAACTAAAGCCAACAGATTTCAGAGAAGGTGAGTAAAGGTTTCATACACTTAGGTTTAATTTTGGTAGAAAATTTTCTAGAGTAAATCATGTTAGCATCTTACAGCGAGGTATACGACGGCTCATGGATAGCATGCAGTGCCCTAATGCACTCATCTCTCTTTGTAGGTTAAATTTCAACACATAATTCTCCTGCTATAGGAGGGATCCCAGCTGTTCTATACTTATTACCCCACACACACTACTCTCCTACTTTTTAAAAATGTGTGCCAAAAACAGTACTGAAGCGATAAAAATTTCATTTTCCATAGAGTCCTTCAGAGTGGTTCATAAATCTTCTCCACCCACAGGAGCCCCATATATTCTATACTCTTCATCTCTAACTTCTGAACTTTAAACATGGTGCCCTTTCAATAAATATGACAGAATGATAGTCTACCCAAGAGACCAGAACTCTGCACTGCAGGCCTCTACATTCCATTGATTGTGAGTAAATGTGAACAGACTTCTTCATATCTCTAGCTTTCCATTATTGTTGCTCCAAATGCATCCATTTGTTCAGCAAATATTTGGAGGGTGACTGCTAGATGTCAGGAAATATTCCAGAGAGTGGTGCTGTTAGCAATGCCAACAGCAAGGTGAACACATCGCATAGACATGAATGGTTCTGCTTGACAGATCACGTAGTGAACAGAAAGAGAATGCACATGATCAAATTGAATTAAACCTTGGCTTCAACCCATAGTAAGGTCTACTGGTAAACCTCTGAAAACAAGTGTCTTCTTCCATAATGCAGTCATATTCAAAAGCTACTTAATGAGTGCCTCATCACACAGACTCTGTGCTGGGTCCTAGGGAAGCAGTATGGCCAAATCCAATAGACTGTCGTGATGAGGCCAAATATTTTGAGCATGTTTATCTGTGCTTTCATTGCAACACTGAATCTTATTAGTCTGGGTGGTGGTTTAAAAATATGTCCATAGAATCTCTGGAATTTTCCCTCCTAAGGTGGGGTCTAACTTCCTTCCCTTGAATATGGGTCAGGTTTAGTGACTTGCCTTTGATGCACAAAGTCTGACAGAAGACATCCGAGACCTCCAACGCTAGGCCATAAAAAGGGCAGCATCTTGTCTATCATCTCTTGGATTTTTCACTCTAGGCAACATCAGCTGTCATGTCATATTCAAGATACTCAAGTTGTCCATAGAGAAACCCCTGTATGGAGAAACTGAGGCTGTTGACTAACAATTAGTACCAGCGTGTGGACCATGTGAGCCATCTACCTTGGCCCAAATCAAGTTTTATAATGACTATAGCACTAGCCAAAATCCTGATGGCAATCTTACAAGAGACTTTTAGTTCAAACTGCACAGCTCGGGCCACCCTAGTTTCTCATCCACAGGAAGGACGATAAGTATTTATTGGTATTGGCATTAATTTAGGGAAGGGGAAATTTGTTATAGAGCAATAAATAGCAGAGTTTGTGATAGAAACATTTAGATAAATGTAATTAATGCTTCTACATGTTCTACCTTCCATATTAGTACACATAAAACTAAATAGCTTCCTACTGACTAGTGTTCCCATTACAACAGGATAAAATACAACCTTTTAGGTCTTGTATTTAAAATCCCACAAGATCGATCCCCACTCGAACTGATCCCTTTACTCGCCAGCAAAATACTCCTTTAGTCAGATGAATCTCCCACTGTTTAGCCAGTTACCCTGAGAATTCCTCCCTCGAGGATGTTGAACACACTCTTTTCATTTTCTGAAACCTTCCTACAATTCTTGTTATATTTTCATTTATTTCTTTTCCAAGCATAATTTAATCCTAGGGTAATTCTTTTCCTTTTCCTGCCTCCTCCACTTCTGATGGGGCCATTTGTGATTTTTCCTAACTCAATGCAATCTTTTCTTTCTTAAAAATTCAATTGTTTTCCTTGCTAATGACACTTATTTCATTCCTGCTTCCCTGAGTACTTGCATACTAGTTGCACGTAGTTTGAACTTATTGTTCTAAGTGTTCCCTTATATGCCCTTCTTAATCTACAAATGTTTGAATACCTATTATGTGTGAAGTTCTGTGTCAGATACTGCACTTTGACTTTTTGAAAATCTACAGTGACACACAGCCTTTCATGTGTGTTCTGTATTCTGCCATTAGCAACCTGAGGTCAGGAGATAATCTTCACTTTTCCAACCCAAGGAACATCCTTTATCAATACGAATCTCCAGAAGCATTATTTTACCACTTCCACATAGGCCAGCAGTTTCATGACTGAAAAGATGTTGATATTTCTCATACTCTTGATATTTATGAAATCAGAAGCACAGAGTTAAACTGCTAGAGTGTGAAGCACTTGTGTAAGGGAAACCAAGTTCTCTTGGATGTGCGTCTTAACCATAAAATGACTTGGGAGGGATTCCTGCTCAGAAAGTTGTGGACACTCTTCACCTTTGTCTTCAGTCTGACAGTACTCTCAACTTTTCTGACAATGTTATTCTCTACAAATTGCATGAAAAAATAGTCTGAATTTCTGACATCCTAAGAGTTACCATAGAAAATGCAAGAAGGCACAAAGCTGAACATGAGCCAGACACTGGAATGCTGCAGGGTAACTCAGGTGAAAACAAGTTCTATGAAATTACTCAAAAATGTAAATCCATGCTATGGTTCTCAGTTACCATGATGAGCTGATGAAAAATGCAAACCAATCTAAAACCTTGAAAGATAATTGAAAATAAAGGAAAAGGTAGTTTTGGAACTTGAAGTTGCATTAAAATCACAAGAAGTCTTTAAAAGATAAGCTGTCTGGTCCTCAGCATTGCCCCATCTCCCCTGAAAACCCCTACACCATCCCCAAATACCAGTTCAAAAGGCCTGGGGTCTTAGATTAAAGGCCTTAGATTATGTTTGTCTGTAAGTCACAAAAGACAAAGAAAAGACAAATAGGAAACTTTGTGATTTCTGGATTAGTCTCTCATTGATGAACTGCATTTCCAGTACCCTCATCTGACCTAAATTGTGTCCATCTCATTTAGATAGTTGAAATTAGACACTTATGCCTAACTTCACATTGAAAACTTCCATATTGCATAGAGTCTCTGTTTTTTAAAGAAATGTGAATTTTAAAATATGGAAAGAAAGTGAAGGACTAAACAAGAGTGGATTTTTTTAAAAAGCTTGAGGAAACAACCAGCTAAAAAAGCCTACAGACATTTTAACTTTATAATTTTTTAAAGATTTCCAGGGAAATCAAGATCATGAAAAGGAAAACTGAAATATGAGTTTCCACCCTAGAACTCCATACCCAACCTGTCACCCACTCGCAGTCCTGCATTATCCACACTGTAAAACACCATCTGAACCCAGTGGCTCTGTGGTGGTTTTGTGTGTACATGTTTGTGAATGTGTGTATGTGTGTGCTTGGTATAATGACAGAAACATGTCTGAGAATATGTACCCTGCCATGTTGCCAAACTCAAGGGCAAGATTATGCAGTACTTCCATTTTTACAGTGTGAATACTTGTGTTGCTTTACTGAATTTTTTTATTCATTAGTTTGGGTAGATATGTTTATAAAATTTTTAAAGTAAAATTAATTTAGTAAAAATTCCAGAGGCTTCTCATCCACTTTGAAATCAAGTCTAATAATTTTAGTATTGACTAAATAGCTCTTTACCCACATTTTAAACAAACCTATGCTTTCCCAAAAAGCTCTGAGTTTCTGGCACATCTCCTTCCTACTCTGTGTCCCCTCCCACGTGGCCCGTACTCTGTAAGAAATACAAAGGTGCTGGCTGTCTCCCATTCACTCTTCAAAACTGATGTTAAGACAAGACTATGGGGAGCCTCTCCTGGTATTCCATGCGGTGCTTTGTAAATCAAAGCCTGAAGCAAAGGAGAAATCCACAACCCTTACCCTAATTTTATTTAAATTTTGATATTTTGATTCTCATGGTGTTTTTGTAATGATTTTGACCTCTGAAGTAATCCTATTGAAATAGAACTAATTTTAAACACTGAGTTTCAGCAACCCCCTTCTTGGAGGCTGTGCTGCCCTTGCCCGGCTGGAGCCCTGAGCTGACTCCAGGCAAAGGCTGGCTTCACAGGCTTTCTACCTTTGCTCCTGGTCCTCCCTCCACTGTGAGCTGTTCACATTCCACTATTACATTCCACTGCACTTCCGCTCCCCTCTGACTCTGATCGCCTGGTGGACTTCTGGCTTCCTTGAGCTAGACTTAAGACAGCTGAGGGATGTCTTTGAAACTTCAGTCAAGTCTTTTAATTTTCTGAACATCAGTTTCATCATCTGTCAAACCATAGGGAGACATTAAACTGCATTAATTACATTCCACAACTGAAGTTCTAACTTATACATATGTAATATAATATAAACAGTATGAAATAAAAATACTATCTAGCATTAAATTAACTATTACCATGCACCAAGCAATTTTCTAAGTATTTCAGAACTATTGATTCACTTAATTCTCACACCAACTCATTAAGGGAGAAGCTGTAATGACCTCCAATACACAGACACGAAAACCAAGGCTCAGAGATCCAGCAGACATTTACAGCTTGTGTTCCAACTGAGGTACACAGACCTGGAGTCAGTGTTCTCTATTCTATCTGATATTTCACAGTGATAACAACTTTCTGTGTGGGTATTAACTTGTAAACATACACCAAAACCAAATAAAGACTCTATGTTTTAAAATATAGAAATGCTATAGGGCATTCTTAGTCTAATCCACAAGGAAACCCTACATGATCAGAAAGTCAGAGAATATTGTGTGCTGTGGCATTTCTTCCAGCAGGGCAACTTTGCTCTAAAAATACATCAGTTCATTTATCAAAGACAAAGGACACGATGTGACCTAATCAGAAAGAATAAGAAGACTAGAATAGTGAGACTAACCTAAAATGACTAAGGCTGGGTAGGCCAGGTGTTTTAGGCAATGCTTGGAAGAAAGTTTTAATGAAACGGTTACTCAGGCAAACACGGTCAAACAGATGTGCCTCACCTCTGAGTCTGTCTGTATCTGGGATCTGAGTGCCAGGTTAGGCAATAGGGAATCAGCTGAAATGATGCATTAATGTGGCTCTTAGAATCAAAGGGATCCTGGGAACATCATCTGATATTAGTAATCACTGAAATATTATGGTGTTTGTAAGAAAGTTTGAAACAACTATTCATTTTTAGTCATCATGTAGACCGGGCATTGCCGTTCCCTATCTTAGAGTAACAGGAAGTCCCTTGCCCTTTATGAAGGAAGGAAAGAGAAAAATGTAAGAGACATAAGATGCGCGGTCTGTTTAGCCAATTTCAGTGATGCATTCACCTCTGGGAAGCGTGTCAAGCAGATTCCCCCAAATGAAGAAGATACACAAGAGAGAAAATAAAATTTGGCTTCCCCTTGCATTCAACAGATGTTCTTTATTTTTCTACTTGATAAAATTAGTTTCATTGTGCTTCAGAGGAATTTCTCATTCTCTGATGTAACTCTGGGCAAAAGGGCACTGATTGAGAAATCCTGCCCTCACGTATCCTGGCCTTAGGATTTGTCTGTGATCACTGCTGGTGTTAGGGGAGGAGCTAGGCAAGGTGGGCGACTGCCCCAGCAGGAACTGTCACCATCCCCATCCCTAGCGGAGCCAGGTTAACACGCACCTTCCTCCTGTTGGCTTCAGATTGCTCAGTGCAAAGGGCCAGAGGAAACAGTCTCATTCTAACTCCTATTTCAATTCCTAGGTGTTTCACTGAATGCATCTTCACATTGTCAGGTGGAGAATCAGGTGAGGTTTCCGGAAAAGTCTTTAACTACTGATCTGAGCAAAAAGTCTTGGCTGTGAAATTCAGAAACTGTTCTAGTAGTTTCTGAAGCTTGTTAAGCAAGAAATAGACTATAACATCTCCTACAAAAAAAAAAAATCTCTCGTGTGCATTCAGAATTCTCAAGTATTCATGGTGGGAATTCCCAGGTGATCTAGTGTGGGAGGAGTGATGAGTTCTATAATCACTTTCCTTTCTCTACAAAGGGATTGTGACATTTCTGTAGTATAATAAAGTTCACATGCATCTTTGAAAAGTAAAAATCAAACCAAAAAAGCTAACTCCCTTACCCGTGTCATATTCACATTGAGTTTTTATTTTCTATCCATCTTTGGGTGAATTTGGTAATCCAATCTCCTACATGAGTCTTCTAAAATACATCAGATTTTGACCTCTCCCATTCCTACCTTTTTCCCTAGGGCAGAAATCATGCTTAATGTGAGTTGAGCACCATATGATGCTCTGGTTTCTGCTGTAAAGGTACTAACTGGTGAGTGGGTCAAGAGGGAGGAGCTAAGCCAGCAAATATAACTGTAGTCCAATATATTAACGGGAGGTGCAGGAGAGATGACTGGGGTTTGAGTGATGAGTGAAGGCAGCAAGAGCTTTACAAGTGAACCCAAGCTCTAACACCATGGAAGAGAGGAGGGTAGGTGTACTGGGGGGGAAACCAGTGCCGGACAGGAAGGACACTGAGACAGCTGCTCTTCAAGCACAGGCACCCTGTTGCAGAACAGAAAGAAGATAAAGTTTGGAGAATCCTGATTATGGAGGTCTTGAAAGTCAGACAAAGAAGCAGTGAAGCTCAATAAACACAAGGACTATTTTAGGGGAATTATCTGATTATGAAGTACAAGAAGAGTTAGAGGTAAGGCTTACACACACAAGCACACTAACACACTCACAGTCACAAAGCTGTGCCAAGCCCCAAATGAAAGAATCTTGAACCAAATGGTGACAGTAAGATGAGTTCTGACTTGAAAGCTAATGGTAATGGCAGATGAAGGAAAGGGAGAAGTCAGACATGACTTGGATGACTCAAGCTTGAGGGACTGAATAGTGTTTCTGTAACTCATGAGAATGGAGAGTAGATGTGGTGATGCCCAGTAGAGGGTTAGTGAGATAAGTCCTGAGCTTCCCAGTGCAAAAACTTCTCTCAGAAATATAACAGCTTATGTGGATCCCACAAACCGCTGGTTGATCAATAATTTCAATATTCTTTTCATGGTTTTTTTTTCCTAGAACTGCTGACAAGTACAAAAACCGAGTTCACTTTGACAGTCAAGTTCTAACTATAAACTTTAAGATAATTAAGATGCAAAACAAAATTTTTCACCATGAGTCCTCAGTTACTACCATTAAACCATGGTTGTGCTAGACAGCAGGTGACACGCCCTGGAATCCTGTACACCAGCACCTGTCTTTGCTTCCCCAGATACACCCCACGGGAAAAGCCAACAGGAAAAACCTCACTCTTCTGACATTCACAACCCACTTGAGCCATGAAATGCCTCAGAGGCTCTTTCAACACCAGACTATGCAAGAATTTCCTCTTAGCAACGCAGACATTGTAGGGGAGAACCAGTTCCCTGGCTTCCACAAGCCACCCATAAATCACTAACTTCAGTCTTCCTCGTCAGGTCTTCCCCTACAGCTGCTGATAAGTAGAAAAGCCTACTGTGCTCACTTCCCAACCTAACTGAATATAGAATCATTCCAACAGACGACGTGAGATGCTATCTAGGCTATACGAAGACAACTCTTGATACCCCCAAGACCTAATAAAACCACCTATGTACAAGAAAAAAATGGGTTAAAATCCAGGCTTTGGGACATAGTAAAATGTGAATATCGGTAAATTACTTAACATTTTTGTGCCTTAGTCTTCTGATCATTAAAACAGTTCAAAAATTATGTGACAACAACTAAGATAATATATCTCAGTACTAGGCAAAGGTTGTGACACACTACACTTGTCCACCCTTATTATTATCTCTGTACATGTGCAAAGTCAAAAATATGCCTTGCCCATCAAAAGCCATGCTAGCAAGTCAGAGTGGACATATCTGGATGGACGTCATTCAGAATAACTCCAAATAACAGAAATTTGGATGTAACACAATTGGCTTCCTCCAGATATGTAACTCAGTGCTGCCGTGCCTGTCTGGGTCTTACTGTTTTCAGATGTGTGGTGGTTTGAATTTCCCTCTTCTGAGGGTTCAAAGATGTGAGAAATTGATAGTTTTAAGGTATGTGGGGATTCATTCAGTGTATGATCATATTTGCACTTGTAATTTCCATTACACTTTTTAGTGATATGTTTAAACAGTTGAAAACATTGTTTTCCACTCACATCACAAAAGAAGATAACTTCTTCTTTGGCATGGCTGCATTCTTTGGTATTTACTTATCATATTATTCCAGATTTTTTCTGTCTTTGAAAAAGAGTCATAGAAATGCAACACTGAAGAAATGCTTGCCTGAACTTTCTTGCTTATGTGTGTGTGTAGAGGGGGGGGTGGGGCTCAGTGAGTAGTTTGGGGAAGGTTCATGTTGCTGTGCATGTCTTTCCTCCTAAGCATGGCATTTGGCTTAGAAATTTACCAGTTAACAAGTCCTTGCATGTAGAGATTGCAAGAGGTTGGAATGACTTCTAACTTGGCGCCTCAGCCCATTTCCACCCCCTGTGAACGAGAAGCATCAGGGCCTGCCTGCCAGCCTGGGGAGGTTTTCTTTACTGGGGATTTACAGTCTGCAGAGACTAGTTACCTAAGCTGTTTGTTGCAACACAAAAGGGAGTGAATGAAGGCAGATGATACCGAAAGTAAGCACTGTGTGTTGGATCGCCTCCTCTGCAGCTGCCTTCTCATCTAACACAAATCCAGACTTCTCCAGATGCTTATCAGTGTAAAACACCATCAAGAGAGTTTTTTGAGTCACTAATTACATTTTTCTGAATGATGTATCAAGTCCTATAGTTCTGGGAGCAAAATGTACCAATGGAATTACATCTTTCATTCTCAGCTTGGCCAAGTTTCAACAAGGGGTGTAGTCTAAAGTATCAACTTCATTTCTCTGTGCCCAACTAGCCCTGAAGTCTAGAGAGGATTTTACCTCTGAAACAGGACCTGATTTCTGTGATACCACTCTAGAGTGAGCCTCAGAATTAATCACATGGAAAGAACATTTCACATTGATGCTAACATTAAAGATAATCCTGAGACCTACATTGGAATGTGTCTGCTCCCCAATATTTTCACCTCACAATAGAGGCAAAGAACTGCTTATAGTTTCAATTTCAAATGCTTAGTTCTCCTTCACTAAGTGATATACCATGAAAAATCAGTCTAAAAATTACATTTAAAAACAGGTAGACCAAGGGCCGGGGAGTTAGCTCAGTGGTTCCAGCTCCTGTCTTGCAAGCGCAAGGACCTGAGTTTGATCCCTGGAAACCACATACCATACTGGGCATGGAGACTCATGCCCAGCAACAACCAGTACCACATACCACAGTGCCAGGCGTGGTGGCTCACGCCTGTAATCCCAGAACTTGGGAGGCAGAGGCAGGAGGATTGCTATGATGTAAGTTTGAGGCTGAGCTCAGGGCCAGCCTGAACCACAAAGCAAGACCCTGTCTCAAAAAACCTAAAAAAAAAAAAGGTAGACCAAAAATTTAAAACCAGATTCTAGAGCCAACCTGAGTTCATATCTTAACATCACCAATTCTTCATTGATCCATCTTAGCCAAGTTGCTTAGTTTCTCTGTACATCACTTTTCTCAGTTATGAAATGAATAATGTAGTCACCACTGAGTTAATTGGCTGGCATACTAAATTTGTTCTTGAGCCAGTTTTATTCTTTCAGTACTGTAGCAACATATGACAAACAAAGAAACATAAGAATACTTTTTTAAGCTGGTAAAACCACCGATATAAACTATCACCTGGAAGTTATTCCTTCCTTGAAACAAGAGAGAGAACTGACCCTAAAGTTTTTTTGTTCTATAGAACAGCAATTTTATATCATTAAAATTTAATGTACCTTCTATAGTCTACTAATAATAAGATATTAAAACTGGGCAAAAAATTTGGGCCCTTATTTATCAAAATAAAAGTTCCAGACTGAGAAATAATGATTGTGCAAGGGAGTAAGATATGGTCACAAATTTCATGGACAAAGAAAAAAGAAAAGTAGCCTGCAATACTTTTTCTTCTTATCTCACATGATTAAATTTTGGAAAACTACAATCTTCCTGGGTTCCAGGTTACTAATGTGTAAAGCAAGAGGCTCTTTGCAGTTCTGATAGCAAACCAATAAACTAGCTTCCAGTCTGAGGCTCATGCAGTCTAAAAGATTAGCAAGTACATTTTCAGTGTTTGAAATATCCTGTAATTATCTTCTCTCCTATCCACAGACAATCACTTTGCAGCTAATTATTATTCTAGTGTGATAATAGGTCCATGTTTTTTTTTTAAAGCTGTTTACCTCCTTTAAAATACTGTCCTTTTTTTGTTTTAAAGCCCTCTAGATGAGGTCTAGGAGGCCTGGTGATATTGTTTCTCCAGTTTTCTCTCCCTAAGTTAGTAGAATTATAAGAATGGTCCATAATTTTCTCCATGGGCTTCTGCATGCTATCAAGTGATACCAATTAGCTTAAGATGACCTGTTGCCAGACTTTGTATTTTTGTCTTGGAAACTTCACAAGCAGAATTGAATGTGACTTAAAAATTCTTAAAAACAAGAAATTGGCAAAAATGAGTTGTTGAAAGAACTACTAAAGTCCTATCAGTTCCATTAGCAAATTGACAATTAGCATCTTAAAACATGATATTTCAGAGTATTTACCCTATTTATATGTTGAATATACAATTTACAAAGCATATGTGTTCTTACATCTTGTATACTTGGGGTATAGACAAATTCATAAATTCTAACAGCATGCAATGAGATTAATTTGTTCTAAACTGCTGACATACTATGAATAGAATAAAATTTTGGAGTTTTCACAACAATGAAATAAAATCGCACCAACAACTCTATATGATGACTAGTGCAGAATTTCTTTTGTAAAAAGGGGCTATTCAAATATAGGAATTACTTATTGTGGCAACAAGATTTTACATGCTTTAAACAAACAGAACTGATATTTTCTTTTGAATTTTTCTAATATGTATGATTCAAGTAGGGCTCTTGTTTCGTAGAACTGGGTAATTTTAAAAGTCACTAGCTTTTTTTTCTTTTTACAAAATAATTCAGCTTTGGATCCTTTCATAGAATCAATTACTAGAATTTACTTGAAGTAAGTCTGATTTACATGAATTTTATTTATAAGTAGATTTCCTGGTGATGGCTGCTTTAGGAACCTTGAAACATACAACTCAGCTTTTACACCTTTACTGAGAAAATTGGTTGCAAACAGAAATAAAACAAAATGCAAAAGAACATTCTTTAATCACTGGTCTTAGTAACTTCATCCTCTCACAGCTGAGTATGTCTCTGAGTTCTGAGTTCTTTTGCATCTCTGTTCTGTATCCAAAAGAAAGTAATAGACCCAGGTGGGCACTCTGCCTGTTTTATAATTTGGCAGTGACAAAAAAAAAATGGTTCTAATAATGAAACAGTTTTTTTGTAGACAAAACATATGGACACATTTCAGTGTTCAAAAGAGCAAAGAGATTTTTGTAGTCCCCTGGGTTTCCCTTGTTTAACTGATCAAATACTCATCTATGGTTTCAATTACAGAAATAAAGATTAATGTAGATTGAGACTGCTACCAGGTTATGTTGTATATACCATATAAGATTCACGAGATAAATAATAAGAGAATCAAAATTTAATGAGAAACTTTAAAATGTATTCTAGATTCTACATGTGTCTCATTTTTCTGTGTAAATATTATGGATTCAATGTTTTGGTTTGAAAAACTGGGAGGAAAAACCACACAAACTATGTAAATAAATACTTTCAAGGGGAAACTCTACTACAGAAAGAATTTTGACATGAAACTTTGAAGTAATATTGGAATAAATATTAAGTAATAGCCAAAATCTTGGAAAATAATAAATTTCATCTACTTACAAGTTGGTTTAGCCGTTGGAGGAAATTTCGTCCTGGTAATGGCCAAAATTATGAAAATAATGACTGGCCATAAGATCAAGACAAGTGTCCAAAACTGCAAAATAATAATAGCAATGTTAGTTATACTTCTGAATAATGAAAACAGAGAGCACTAACTTTAAGCATTTTACCATGCTACAATATCCAAACCAGGTTGGACATTTGTCTACAGACATTGTTAAGAAAGTAATGAAAGAACTTTTAAAATGCAAAAGACTTCACAAGAATGATTTTTACAGGCTTATCATTTTGAAATATTCTTCTGAATTTCCCTCTCTGGTCACTTCTCAAGACTTATTTAAGTGATTATCTTAAAATTCAAAATTGATTGGTAACGTTCTTAAAAATCTTTTGAAAGTTCACAGTCACCTGTTGAACAAGACTAAACATTTCCACAGGACATACAAAACCTAGGATAAGTTCAATTTGAATCTATCTTACTGCTTCCAATGCCATTTCAGCCAAGAAGACCAGTGTAGGAGCTTGAATAATGGCTCAATAAATATGTTGGACAAATCAGTTGCTGCACAAACCAACACAAATCATACTTGAGTCAAGGAGTGACTGAGTAAACAAGAGCTTGAAGCTCTGCACAGTCTTCCCCTCAGTCCTCTCCCTGCCGAGACCACTGCTAGCATTTTGTATCTGCTTCCTTTTTTTTTGGTACCAGAAATTGAACTTGAGTTCGAGCCTTGAGATTTCCAGGTTGGCCTAAACCACTGAGTTACAGCCTTAGTCCTTTCTGCTTCTATCATAGAACTAGGCATATTGTTACAGTCCCAAGGTAAACAGGCAGCTCTTTTATGACAAGAACCCTGAAATTTCATTACCTAGTGCAAAATAGGTGCTCTAAATAGTATACTGCATTGAAATTTCTATGAGAGAATTTCATTTTAAGGCATATTAGGAACTACTTTTTTTCCCTATCAAGATGTGATTCTGTTCACAAGTCACTAAATGCTTAGTATTTTATAGACCTATAAAACTGGCACCAAAGCAGTGAAAAATACACATTCACAAGAACATTAACTGTGAAATGCAAGCAGTTATAGTGCTCAAAACAAGCCATAGGAGAATAAACCTTGCCTATATTTAATAAAGTTGGAACATATTTCAGCCTAGTTATGTAGTTAGACTTGTTATCTTTCCTCCTCCACTTTTTAAAGCCAGTTTCTTCTGGAAGATCTCAAACATTCTACCTCAGACTCTTCAAGGCATTGAAGCAATAGAAAGCTAATCAACTATTGATCCTTCAGTAACTACTAACTTAAATTTCCTACTACAATCTCCATTGTATGTCAGAGAGCACTATTGTCATTATCTGTAAATTTATTAACAACCTGTTAGACTTGAAATATAAAAGCCAGTTATAAAAAAAAATGAAGTTCATGGCCAGAGGAATTAGTTCAGTGGTTCTGGCACCTGCCTTATAAGCATAAGGGCACAGTACCCAGTAGGTACATACAACAATGCCGGGCATGGTGACTCACATCATGCCACAGTACCACACACAGCGATGCTGGTGTGGTGGTTCATGCCTGTAATCCCAGCACTCGGGAGGCAGAGGCAAGAGAACTGCTGAGTTTCAGGCTGAGTTCAGGTCTAGATTAAACTACAAGACCCTGTTTCAAAAAAAGAAAAAATAAAAATGAAGGTCAACCTGTAGGTCTAAGGAAGTGTAAGATGAAATGCGCCCAGACAAGCCAAATTGTTTAATCTAAAAATTACACTTCTTAGATATTAATGTGTACAATGAAAATGCAGATTTAGGTTTTTTGGATTTGAGGTAGGTCCTGATGTGCAGCATTTCTAGCAAGCTATGAGGGCAGGTGATGCTATTGTACTCCACTTAATGCAGAAGACTATAAAGTCCTGAAATATTTTTCTTGGCAATAACTGTGAGATCATTTAATAGATATATTGTAAGATAGTTGTAAACTTGGATAAAAATATTATATTTTTGTTTTCTCTAGTTTATAATTAAAATTTCCATTAATGATGAACATAGGCAAAGGAGTACAATAGTATTAGGAGTACTCGTAACTTTATCATCAAGAGAAATCACAGATGCCTTAAAATCACATGAAGATTGCTACAGATACCCCAAAATGCTATTCACATCACTGTGTCAAAATTATGGTGACCATAGGTTCATCATTTGGTCTTGTCTTTAATGCCACAACATTAATAGCATTTTAATTAATGCTAAAATGAAATACATTTTGCCATAACACATACAAATTTGCTTCTTTAATATTTTGATAACTGAAAGTAGATATAATCTGTCTTATTTATAGTACATTTCATTTTATCTTATTATCAGTTTAAAAACATTATTGTTAGAAGAGCCATGTGCTTGGCCAGACTGCCAAAGATAGTCACAGCATCAAAGATGTCAAGGACCACTTGATCTGATAAACATAAAGCTCACTTGTTTTATTCTCATGGAAGGCTACCATAACTCTCCCAGAATTACATATTTAATTGGGAAGAAGAATAGAGACAGAGAGCTGAATCTTTACACGTATGGGCTAGGATGTTTCCATAATTATTGTGCTGCTGGTAGAAACGAAGAAGAAGACACTATCAAAGGAGCACTGGAAATACATGAGTGCCACAGAAATATAAGCTGTGCTTTACTCTGGCCTAGTCTCTGATAGTTAAAATTAAAATGTTTTTCAGATATCCCTGATACAAGGTACCAATCACATTTTATGTGACTCCTATGCAGACTATAAAGAAATAAGGCCAAAAAATTAACATTTGCAAATTTATCATAGTTATTCTTTAAAGAAAATGTTCCTCTAATCACAGACTTAGTGTCCTAGAGCTACTTTCAGAAGAGTCTATTCATTTTCCTTGATACCTTCATGTGAATTCAGAGTCCAGGATCAGCATACCAGCAGAGATAAATGCCCACATTCAAATAAGGGACATGTCCTATCAGGTATCTGTTTTGATTGATCTAATTTGATGATTTTTTATGAGGAATGTTTTGGTAAATTTTGAAAGCATCTCTAGACACGTTTTAACCCCAGGAAAAACATAGTCTATATCAGAGAAGTTTGAAGATTTTAAACCCTCTTACAGGTAAAAACCACAGCAGCCCATAAATAAACCTATTATAACGATTTCCCTAGGTCGGAAAGATTTGCGAACACCTCTATATACTTCATTTTAGAGGGATAATAAATATAAAGCTCTCCACACTGTGATCCTGGGAGTGTAAATTAATCACTAAAGCAAGGAATAAACAAAATTCATGTTTTGATAGCAACAAGATTACTCTCAATACAATTCTAAATATTATCACAAGCAACCTAGAAAGAAATGTTATGTCAAGGATCCAAATACTAAAATGATGAACCATAACTTTTTGTTTGTTTGAATAAAGGGCCAATATATTGATTTTTACACATATAGATCAAGGATCTATGTAAACCAGGAGGTTAAAAGTTTAGTATTTGGCTAATATTTCAATTGTCTCCCCACCTTTATTCCTTATTTGCATTCTTCCCCTCTATTCTTGACAATATCTAAGGACACAGGCATATGCACTGTATAATCTACAAAGTCCTTAGTGAGCTGGGCTACTTGTGTGACTTGATTTCTTCAGGCTTTATTCTCCATTGAGATTCCATTCTGTTCTTTCTTTTCTACATCGTTGAGCGCAAAAGTCCTTAAATGAGGTTTTATGAGGTGAGATCTCTAGAACTGGTGAAATCCCAGTAACTCAGTGAGGGAAATGGGTCCCCAACAGAGCAAAGAGACCTGTGACAGTGAGACAGGGAAATGTGGGGTCTCAGAGCTCAAGTGGTTAGAGTGGGAAGAGTCAACCGAAGTACCACCGATGATTAGTTTTATATGGAGAAACTGATCAAAAATTCCCCATGAAGGAAGATGGGTCTCTTGTGACGCATCAGAGGACTTACAAAGATGGAAAAGAAAGAAACAAGGATGAATTCTGCAATGTTGGGTTAGAATTAACAATACAGACATAAACTCCACATGTCCAAAATGTATAAGGCAGCCTAAAGTGCAGTATAAATGTATGTGTTACTTATTGTTAGCATTCTGATTCCGTGAGTTCTTTAGGCCTGATTTTGTACTTTGTCTGAGCCCTGAAAATACTCATTTTCTTATGAATTTCTTGCTTCCCAGGCTGGGCTTGAGCTTGCCACACTCCTGCCTCAGTTTCTCAGAATGCTGGGATTACAGGCATGCCCACCACATCTGGTTAATACTAACTTCTTTTAGTAGACACCTTACAGGCTACATGTGAGCATTGCTATTGAGGTGTTACTATTTCTAAGTCTGGATACAGCTATAGAATATTTTTGGAAGACAGAAAAAGATAGACATTGACTAGGTAGATGGAAGGCAGGTAATAGGCAGGTGTAAAGGAAATAGATATTTTGCTCACAGACTGTCGAAGAATGATGAAGAGACATTCACAAATACAAAGACCAGTGTATGAACAAATCCAGCATCAAAACTGACTTATTGGCCACATTTAAATATTAAATTGTTCTATAATAATATAACATATGATAGACTAAACAAGGAATCCATGAGCCTATGCAAATATAAATAAATATATAAACAAGCAGATAAATTAATTAAGGGCTTAATGAAAAGTAGGATATGGACATAGACTCAAAACATTTCCCCACAAAGTTGGATAAATGGCCATCATGGGCCACCTGAAGGACCCCAGTGGGCAGGAGGCAGCATCTCTTTTGTGGTATTCTTGTCAAAGATGAATAGACTGTCATCTAAGGTGAGAGAATAATAAATTCTCTACAGAACAATGGCCATGAAGGTTTAAGAGTGCCTTGGCCTGGAAAGTCAAGAAGAAGCCAAGAGACTACTTCAGATGGAAGGAGACAGTACCTGTGAAAATGAGTTACAGTATGTGACTCTGAATTGGGACCGTTCTGACACAGGGTGAAGCTTGAATTGTGTCTGGGGATTTGATGATGTTAATGGATTATGTCTGTACAAAATGCACACTAAAGTATCCAAGCCATGGGGCACCAATCTCAAATGGCTCTGAAGAAAACATTGTATGTTCTGCTTCCTTACATGTGAAATTATTTCTAAATATAAGTTCAGAAGTTATTTAAAAGTTTTCTACACATATTTTTGAAAATCCATCCTAATTTTAAAAACAGAGCCAAAGATGATGAGCCAGGAGAGGAAAGAAAATAAATGAGTTGCATATCCAGGAACTTCACTGAGTGCAAATTTGGGGGAATTAAGGATAACACCATGGTACATTTCAATGACCTTATGGTCTGTGAGTCACCCATTCAAAACTACAGGTTTAAACTTAAGCAGTTTATCAAATCAATCAAATATAAGTTCACCCCCAAATTTTCATTGATAGCTGAGCTATAGAACCTATTAACTGAATTCATTTCACTAGCAGCATTTGCCTGTGTATTTACAAAGAACTGTGGTTTCAAACTTGGAAAATCTCTCAAACCCAATTGTGTGAAGACCTGAGCAAAGCATATAATTTCAAATTTAGGTCATTTCTACTCCATTACCTTTTCACAACCCTTTGTTCTGATTCCCTATCTGATGCTATTTGTGTCTAGCACTGTTATTATTTTCTTATCGTTTCATTAAAAGGCAAAGAAAAAAATGAGGTAGAGGTGGCTTTCAAATTAATAAGCTTCACTGTATTTTTTTTTTTTTTTTTTTTTTT
>PVIR01023312.1:0-27188 GCA_004026965.1 Petromus typicus | reverse complement strand
GAGGAAATCATGGAGTTGATAGAATCCAAGATAGAAAAAGCAATGGAACCTTTTAAACACCTACAAGCAGAGGTCGAAGCAATTAGGAAAGAAAGTGAAAGTTTATGCAATAGAATGAATATGGCAGAAGACTGAATTTGAGACATAGAAGACAGGATCTCAACCAACGAACAGGAAAGCCATGATCTAAGGAAAAAAAGCAAGGGATAATGAAAAATCAATCCAACAGCTCCTAGATGATTCAAAGAAGAATAACATAAGATTGATTGGAGTCATGGAGGAAGCAGGAGACAATGCTAAAGACATTAAAAAACCATTCTCAGAGATAATGGCAGAAAACTTCATAGAAAAAGGAAAAGAATTGGACATACAAATATATGAAGCATACAGAATTCCACACTCCCATGACATGAAAAAATCTACACCTAGGCATAAAATCATAAAAGTTCCAGATATCCAAAAAAAAAAAAAAAGAATGAAATACTGAAAGCAGCCAGAGCACAGAAAACAGTTACATTCCAAGAGAAGCCCATCAGGATCACAGCAGACTTTTCAACTCAAACACTCAATGCAAGAAGAGCCTGGAGTAAAGTCTTTCAAGCCCGAAAGAAAAACAACTTCCAACCCAGACTGATATATCCTGCAAAACCACCCTTCAAAACTGATGAGGAAATAAGATACTTCCATGAAAAAGAATACCTGAAAAACTTCACAAATATGAAACCTGTGCTCCAAAACGTACTCAAGAATATCTCAGAGAAAAATGAGGAAAATTACAAATCCATGAGACCTAATCAAGTCAACCCATGGGACCAAACAAGAAACTGATGGGAAAATGGCAAAAGTACAAAAACAGAGCCAAGAACAGGAAAACATGGCAGCACTAAATTTGCCTATATCACTCATAACCAGTAATGTCAATGGATTCAACGTGCCAATTAAGAGATACAGACTGTCAGAGTGGATCAAGAAGCAAGATCCTACAACCTGCTGCATACAAGAAACAATGGACTTGAGAAAGAAACCCACGACCTGAAAGTAAAGGGATGGAAAACAATACTCCATGCAACAGGAAACAGCAAGAAAACAGGAGTGGCAATTTTATTTGCAGACCGAATAGACTTCCAGCCAAAACTGACAGAGAAAGATAAAGATGGACACTATGTTTTAGTACAGGGAAAAATCCAAGAGAAAGAAATAACAATATTAAATATCTATGCTCCAAATTATAATGCACTGAACTATATAAAACAAACATTAATGGACATGAAAAACCAGATAAACTCCAATACAATAATAGTAGGGGACCTCAATATCCCACTGACACAAAGAGACATATTGACTGGACAAAAAGTCACTAAGGAAATCCTTGAGCTCAACCAGTCTCTTCAACAAATGGACCTAATAGATGCCGACAGAGTATTTCACCACACAAAGTCAGAATTTACATTCTTTTCAGCTGCTCATGAATCATTCTCCAAAATAGACCATGTGCTGGTTCATAGAACAGGTTTAAGGAAATATAAAGGGAATGAAGTTATCCTTTGTATACTGTTGGACCATAGTGCCCTGAAATTGGAGCTGAATAGCAAAAGAAAGCCCAAGATCCTCACAAACACATGGAAACTGAACAACACTCTACTGACTAAGCAATCGGTCACAGAAGAAATTAGAGAAGAAATTGAACAGTTCTTACAACTAAACAATAACCCCAGTACAACATATAGAAATTTATGGGACACAATGAAAGCAGTTCTACGAGAAAAACTCATAGCAGTGAAGACCTACATCCAGAAAATGGAGCAAGCTCAAATCAACAATTTAATTCTGAACCTCAAGCAACTAGAAAGAGAGGAGAAAGACAAACCCAAAGCTCACACTAGGCAAGAAATTATAAGGATCAAGGCAGAAATTAATCCAATAGAAACTAAGAAGATAATACCAAAATATCAACAAATCAAAGAGTTGGTTCATTGAAAGGATAAACAAAATTGATAGACCCTTAGCCCACCTTGTTAAACAAAGGAAGGAAAAGGCTACTATCTGTGCTATTAGGAATGAGAACAGAAAAATTACTACCAACCCAGAGGAAGTCCAGAGGATAAAAAATACCTACTTTAAAAATTTATACTTTAATAAAATAGAAAATGTAGAAGAAATGGATAGATATCTAAACACATATGAACTTCCAAAGCTGAATGAAGAGATATAGAAATGTTAAATACCCCAATATCAGTATCTGAAATTGAAAATGTAATTAAAAGCTTGCCAACAAAGAAAAGCCCTGGACCTGATGGCTTTACTGCTGATTTCTATATAACTTTTAAAGAAGAGTTAGTGCCTCTACTTATGCAACTCTTTAATGAAATTGAAAGGAAAGTAGTACTCCCAAACTCATTCCTGGAATCAATCATTACCCTGATTCCAAAAGTAGAGAAAGACCCAACCAAAAAAGAGAAATACAGGTCAATACCCCTAATGAACATCGATGCAAAAATCCTCCATAAGATACTGGTAAACAGAATACAGAGATTATCCAAAAGATTATACACCCTGACCAAGTTGGATTCATCCCATGGATGCAAGGATGCTTCAACATACGTAAATCAATCAATGTTATCCACTATATTAACAGGCTCAAGGACAAAAACCATATGGTCATCTCAATAGATATAGAAAAAGTGTTTGACAAAATACAATACCCATTTATGTTCAAAACCCTACAGAAGATCTGAATAGATGGTCTCTATTTCAAACTAATAAAAGCTACCTATGAGAAACCATCAGCCAACATCATACTAAATGGACAAAAACTGAAACCTTTCACACTAAGATGAGGAACAAGACAAGGATGTCCTCTCTCACCACTTCTGTTCAATATAGTTCTGGAAATATTAGCCATAGCAATTAGGCAAGAGAAAGGAATAAAGATAGGAAAAGAAGAAGTTAAATTGTCCTTATTTGCTGATGACATGATACTCTATCTAGAGGATCCTAAAAACTCAATTAAAAACCTGCTGGACCTAATCGCCAAATTTAGCCGAGTAGCTGCTTACAAGGTCAATGTTCAAAATTCAATAGCCTTTGTATACACAAACAGTACACCCACTGAGATAGAAATTTGGAAGTCAGTCTCTTTCACAATAGCATCCCCCCAAAAAATAAAATATCTAGGAATCAATCTAACAAAGGAGGTGAAAGAACTCTACTTTAAAAACTACAGCACTCTGAAAAAGGAGATAGAAGAAGATATCCAAAAATGGAAAGACATACCTTGCTCCTGGGTAGGAAGAACCAGTATAGTCAAAATGGCTATACTTCCAAAATTACTATACAGATTCAATGCAATCCTGATTGAAATCCCAATAGCTTATTTCACAGATCTAGAGAAATAAAAATCCAAACTTTTATCTGGAAGCACAAAAGACCTAGAATAACAAAAGCGATTCTAAGCAACAGGGACATGGTGGGGGCGGGGAGTATTATAACCTCGAACCTGAAACTATACTCTAAAGCCTCCATGATAAAAACTGTGTGGTACTGGCAAAGTAACAGACTTGGAGATCAATGCAGTAGACTAGAAGATCCAGAAACTACTCCAGATACACTGAGCCACCTCATCTTTGACAAAGGAGCCAAAAATCCCCAATGGAGGAAAGATAGCCTCTTTAACAAATGGTACTGGGAAAACTGGGCTTTAACTTGCCAAAGACTAAAACTAGATCTAGTTCTTTCACCGTGTACCAAGCTAAAATCAAAGTGGATAAAAGACCTAAATATTAAAACACACTCTAAAACTGCTGCAAAATAGGTTAGGTAAAACTCTTGAAGACATTGGTCTAGGGAAAGACTTCTTGAACAAAACCTCTATAGCACAGGAATTGGCAGAAGAAATCAGCAAATGGGACCTCATTCTTTAAAAAAGCTTCTGCACAGCAAAGGAAACCATCAACAGAGCAAAAAGGCAACCAACAATGTGGAAAAAAATCTTCACCAGCTGTTCCTCAGACAAAGCGTTACTATCTAGAATATATAAAGAGCTCAAAAAATCAGCCTACCTAAATTTAATGACCCAATTCAAAAATGGGCCTCTGAAGAACGCCATTTTCTGAGGAAGAAGTAAGAGCAGCTAAGAAGCATATGAAGAAATGCTCAACATCATTAGTCATTCAAGAGATGCAGATGAAAACAACATTGAGATTTCATCTCACTCCACATAGAATGGCTACCATTTCAGAATTAGCCAGCAACAAATGTTGGCGAGGTTGCGGAGAAGAAGGAACCCTTCTCCACTGTTCAAGGGACTGTAGACTTGTTCAACCCCTGCGGAGGTCAGTGTGGAGATTCCTCAAAATGCGAGAATTGGAGGTTCCACTTGACCTGGCCATCACTCTGCTAGGTATATACACAAAAGAGTCATTTCACAGGGACGTATGTGCACCCATATTTATAGCAGCTGTGTTTGTGATTGCTACATTTTGGAAACAACCCAAATGTCCGTCAACTGGAGAGTGGATAAAAAAGGTGAATGAGACTGGATAAAAAATACAGAATGGAGTATTACTCTGTCATAAAAAATGATAAGTTTAAATCATTTATACTTAAATGGACATACCTGAGGATATCCTCATAAATGAAATAAATAGGTCATAGGTAAATATCACATCTTTTCTCTGATATTAGAAAATAAAGATGTAAATGAGTTCTAGAATTGTATGTTATATATTGTGAAATAGAAAATACTCAAAGTGAAATAGGGTGAAGGGAAAAAATAATGAGATTATAACAAAAAAGAAAGGAAACAAATTTTATGTATATAGGGGGTGGTAGGGTGGGTAGGGCTATGGGAAAAAGTGAGAATTAAGTTGTGTCTGATACTGGTACAAATTCCCATTGTGGAGTGCAGTCATGATGTGTATATGTAATGTAACAATAAAGATTTCAATTAAAAAAAAACTCAATGGCCAGCTAAACTACTCTTCTCATGACGAGATCTCAAGCTGACACAGCTTCTGCCAACTGCATGTTGTTTACAGAAGGGAACCACTAACAGAGAAGTGATTTATATACAGTGAGTAGAAGAAGAATTTCGGTCAGCCTTTCTCTTCTCCCACATGCATGGAGGGGACTAAGTATGCCTTTACTAACACGTGAATTGTAGTTGCTAAATATGGCGGTATTTTCATCTGTGAGCTTTGTAAGTTTGTTTCAAATACAGAGATATACACAAATTTTTAGAGTAGAGTTTGCATCTGGGAAGTACTCCAATAACTTGCTGTTGCCCTTTGGTTGATGTTCCTCATCCTCTTTCAAAGAACCAAAAGGCGGTAATTTAGATCCGGTGATTACTGGTTTAATTTTGCTAGCAACCTTTACAGATGAAATCAATTGAAGCTTGAACTTTTGGAAACACCTGCTAGAATTAGAAGTGTAAGTTTCCAAGGGAGATAGAGTCATGAGCTGATAAAAGGGAGCTAGCCCACCCCGACCTGTGTTTTACCCTCTAGATGGCTGTGGTCTGAGCCACAGGAGTGAGTCACCTTGTGGGACTCCATGAAGACAGAGATATCAAGTAGATATTAGAGAAATTCCAATTATGCTTTAGTCTTTTGGAATGTATTCTTCAGCCCTGGATAATATTCAACTCTCACATCCTGAGAAAGAATGGTTTAATATTCTCTGCACCCATCCATGGCCTGCCTACCACCCTGGAGCCTAAACAGAGCACAGCAGGAAACATTGATCATGATGCTATTTCACAACTAGGACTGTAACATAAGGGGAAAATTATGTTAAAGTGAGAATTATCTTATGGTCAGACTTTTTCACATTAAGAAATTATCTATACTGTTCAAAATGTGGATATAAGCCACAGGAAAACTCAACATCTCTGGCTGGCCCTTTAGACAATTTCTGTTTCTGAGCCTGAGGTTTCCTACCCTCTCCTTTCAGAGCCCGAGGGGGAGGTTTCCAAGACAACCTTAATCAAAGCCTCATCTCCTATTACTGAACCTGAGGATAATGTTTCCAAGGCAATCTTGATCAAAGCCCCCTCCAGTACTACTGAGCCCCAGGTTTTCTGCACTTGCCCTTTGGAGTCTGAGGTCCCTCTACCTTTCCCTTGAAAGATAAGGCTTCTAAGTGAGCCATGGTTTTAGCTCTGCTGGACTATACCGACCTATGGCTGATTTTGTTCATGTCCCTCCAGGACAGAACCCCTTACAGGAAGTAAACAGTGAATTTACCATGCTCAGGTTCACATGTCCCTTTCTGTCAGTGCCTTCAAACAGGTTAAACAAGATCTAGGGAAGTTTTCAGATGACCATGACAAGTACATTATGACTCTTAAGGGACTTACTCAGACCTATGAACTAGACTAGGAATATGCAATGCTAGGGAAAAATGAAATATTGACTTCTAAAGAGAGACAAGCAGCATTATAAGCTATTACATTTGGCGATGAAGACCATATTGTAAATTTTAGAGGCCAGAAGATAGATAGCGAGAGGAATATCCAGTTTTTCACCAGATCCTCATTGACCTACAGACCAGAAGATATCCTCAGACATACATTCTTGAAGGTCTTAGGAGGACAAGAGCTAAACCTATCTATTATTTTAAATTTGTCTGGAGTAAAGTAAGAAGCTTTCTTACTTTAGGTCATTTACAAGAGCATTAATAAAACATACGTCCTTGGCTCCTGATTTGACAGAAGGGCAGATTACTCTTAAAGGCAACTTTTTTACCTAGTCAGTCAAGATATTAGGAAAAAAGCTACAAAAGCTGGCTTTTGATCCTGATAGCTTACTTGATACTTTAGTGAAAATTTCCTCCTCAGTATTTTATAATTGAGAGCAAGATGAAGTCAAGAGGTGGAAAAGGAGGTACCAAGAGAAAGTGGCAGCCATGGCAGGCTTAAAATATAGATCGTAAGTCTGATTCATCAGAGCCCATGAAGAGTACGATAATTAAACTCACCTTCCCCCTCTGAGGAAAGCCAGGCCACTGTGAGAGGGACTGCATGAGAAGACATGCCTTGATTGCAGAGGTGACCACTGGAAGTCAGACTGCCCTCGGAGGTGAAGTTCCCGGGGATCAGACCCACCTACCAGCCTGCCCAGTAAAACTAAAGGGTCCTGGGAAGTTCTTTGCCTTCTCCACCTGGCCTGACTGTCATCTAGATGGAGGAGTCCTGGGTAATCATGACTAGAGAAGGAAACATATCTGCCTATTGCTGGACTTTGGCACACATCTCTCGGTCCTTTTCAACCCTCACTTTCCTTCTAGCTGTCATAACTCAGAAAAAGGAGTCATGGGAGAAGAGAAAACTCATGATTTCTCACAACCCTTAGGCTCCAACTAGAATAGCTTTCTCCTTAATCTTCCTTTCTAATTATGCCTGAAGGTCCAGTTCCCCTTGTGGGCAAAGATAGCCTGTTTGAGTACTGTAATGTACTTGCACCCAGGTCAATTATGTTGTCACTCCTTGTAGAGACAGAAATAAATCCTGAAGTATAAGCAACTGAAGATAGAATATGTTGAACAATAAGCTGTCCTGGTGCAAATACATCTCAAATATCCTACCATTTTTCTTCACTGGAGACATTACTCTCTGAGCCCTAAAGTTAAAAAAGGATTATTGCTTATAATTGACAACCTGAGGGTATAAATCTATAAATCTGAAAATCTATAATAGCCCATGGAGTACTCCAAATTAGGGAGTTAAAAAAAAATGGAGAATGGAGCTTAGTACAAAACAAAGCAGTAGTGCTGGTGCACTGAGAGCCACTTAACCTGTGCATTCTCCTGTCTCAGATCCTCGAAGATGCTGCCTCGTTTTTAGTATGAGATTTTAAAAGATGTTTTATTTTGTATTTCTTTACATAAAGATTCTCAAGTTCTTTTTACCCTTGAAAATCTTCATGATCAGGCCTCTCAGCTGCCTGTGCTTCCTCAGGGTTTCAGAGACAATCCTCATCTTTTTTGGGTAAGTGCCTGTGCTGGTGTGTTTTGCATTTTCCCAACTCATGATCTTACAATATATAGATGATATACTGCTATGCACCACCTCAGTAGATCTGTCTCACCAAGGCACTTGTGCTTTACTGAATTTTCTAGTAAAGGTTATAAGGTATCTAGGGCCAAGATACAACTTTGCAGCCTTGATGTAAAATACTTGGGCCTTATCATATCTACAGGAATCTGAAGGCTTGAGAGAGAGTTAAACCAATTTCTTCCTTTCTGCAATGCAAGACCCTCCTAAAACAGTCAAGCAGATTTCTAGGAATCGGATAACAAGATACAGTGAGATCACATGGCCCCTCTATCAGTTTATAAAGGAGGCTCCAAAAAGCAAATACCCACATTTTAATCTGGGAATTTATTCTTAACATGTATTCCAAAAACTTAAACAAGAGCTTCTAAATGCCTCAGCATTAAGCCTACAGATAGGATGCCATTTCAATTTGCACATTGGTGAAAGGTGAGGCCTGGCTTTGGGAGTGTTTACACAGATCAAGGACCTGCCCAACATCCTGCAGGTATCTGAGCAATGAATGAGATATTGTAACAAAGGGATGGCCTGGATGGCTTAGAGCTGTGACTCTGTGGTGCTGTTTGCACCAGAGGCAGCCAAGATGACTTCAAGCAAAAATAACATTATAAATACAGCTCAAAATGTAGCAAAAACTTTTTTCTTTCAAAGGAAGCCTATACCTATCAGACAACTCACTTGTTAAATATTAGCCACGGGCTGGGGATTTAGCTCAGGGTTCTGCACCTGTCTTGTAAGTCCAAGGGCCTGGGTTTGATCCCTGGTGACCACATACAACACTGCTGAGTGTGGAGACTCATGCCCACCAGCAATCAGAATCACATACCACGGTGCCAGGCATAGTAGCTCAATGTATAATCCCAGCACTCAGGAGGCAGAGGCAGGAGGATTGCTGTGAGTTTGAGGTTGAGCTCAGGGCCAGCCTGAACTACAGAAGTGAGACCCTGTCTCAAAAAAATCAACCTATACTTCTAGAATGGCCATCCATTCAAATAAAGACACATTTCCCCCTTAAACTCTGCCACCTTTCAATCAGAAAAGGAATAAATTGGAGCTAAAAGTCAAGACTGTGAACAGGCAATTCTCCATACATACACAACCAGAGAAGACTTACTAGAAGTACCTCTGACTGATCCTGACCTAACCCTCTTTTGTGTTGGTAGCTCATTCATGGAGAATGGGTTAGGAAGGCTATGCAGTGTGACCCTACACTAGACACTTAAAAGTTCCTCGCTAAGCTCATCTCACAGAACTCATAACTGAATAGGGCTTTACAAGTCAGTGCAGGACAAAAATTCAATGTTTATACTAACTCTAAGTATGCTTTTCAGACCTGGGATTGAACTCAAGTGGTACTGTGCTTTCTTTGAAAGCACAAGGGCTCAAGTTTGATCCCCTGTACCCCCTCAACACACACACACACACACACACACACACACACACACACACACACACACACACAGTATTACCCAAGTATGCTTTCCTAGTATCACATGCCCATGCAACAATATGGGAAGAAAGAAATCATCTAACAGCCAGTGGATCTCCCATAAAGTATCATAAGGAGATAGATAACTTTTTTCATCTGCCTATACATGCACCACAGTGATCTTCACTCACAGTAGAGGAGACCAAAAGGGGTTTACAAAATATCTCAAAGTAACTGGCTGATGTGCCTGCAAAAGAAACACTCCCTACACTTCAAACCTGCTTGATCTGAGAAGGGTCTGCCAGTCATACTCCACCCAAATAACCTCAATCAGAAACTGAGTGGGCTCTACTTTGTGGACATCAAGTCCTCCCAGCAGGATGGATACAGATGATGGTAAATTTCTCCTTCCTTCTGCTAGTCATTGAAAAGTTATTAAGTCTTTACATCAAAACTTTCACTTAAGGAAAGTCAAGACTCAGCAGATGGTCTCAAAGTTTTTCAAAGAAAGGGAAAATATAACAGACAGTTAAGACATGAGAGCTCTGACAAAAAAGCAATCCTCTGTGCAGGACCACAGCCCTCCAGGAAGAGAGACGTGGTTAATACCCCAGAGAAAACTGGCAATTCAACTTTACTCATTTGCCTAAGAGAAAGGGACTTCAATGCATACTGGTCTGGGTAGATACTTCCACAAACTGGGTAAGACATTTCCTTATAGAATCTGAAGGACACAGGAAAATTATTCCCAGCTTTGGACTTCCTAAGAGATTATAATGGGCTTTCTTTTAAGACAGCAGTTGCGCAAGAAACCTCGCCAGCTCCAGACATTCTCTGTCTCTTTTATTGTGCACAGAGGCCACAGTTATCAAGAAGTATAAGGAAAATGAATGAAACCATGTAGAAATGTCTTTACAAAATGGCTGAAGAAACTCACCTATAATGACTTCACATACTACCATTGGTTCTTATCAAAGAAATACACCTCAAATCCTTGGCCTCAGTCTATTTGAAATCCTTCACCAATGCCCTTTTCTCACAACTGATTTTCTCTTTGATAGAGAAACATGACATATTGAGAGATGTCATCTCACTGGATAAATTCCAATAGACTCTTCAACAGCTAATGGAGCCTCAGTCTAAAGAGAAAAGAAGTCCCATATTCTGCCCCAGAGATTTAGTTCTAATGAGGTCTCTTCCCCCATTGTTCCCTGCCCTAGGACCAACTTGGGAAGGACCATCCACTATGATCCTGTCAACTCCATCAGCTGTTGAGGTAGCAGGCCTGGAGTTCTGGGTACACCACACCCTACTCAAGACCTGGGAAGCAGAGACTGTTGCTAAGCATGAATGACCATCTGAATATTTTTGTGAACCAATAGACGATTTACAATCCTTGTTCAAAAAGAAGACAAAGTTTCTAGATAAGCAATCCAAGATGTTACTCTTAACCTTTTTACTAATTACCTTATCACTTAAGGGAGACTGCAATTCCTTTTTTTTTTTGATAGGATCTCATTTTGTAGTTCAGGCTGTACCTGAGCTCAGCCTCCAGCTCACATCACAGCCATCCTCCTGCCTCTGCCTTCCAAGTGCTGGGATTACAGGTGTGAGCCACCAGCCTGGCACTGTGATATATGTTTCAGATTGCTGCTGGGCGTGAGTCTCCACACCCACTATTGTATGTGGTTACTGGGGATCAAACCTGGGTCCTTACACCTGGAAGACAGGCACTGGAACCATTGAGCTAAATCTCTAGCCTGCAATTTCTTTCTAGTGTGGGCACAGGAATATGCAGTCATTACTATGAATATCTTGCTGGATATGTGGCTGTTCCCTTTGTCAAGTACCTCATGCTTTGTAAAAGAATGAGGTCCCATTTGTTGATTTCCTCAGCCAATTCCTGTGCTATAGAAGTTTTGTTCATGAAGTCTTTCCCTAAGCCAATGTCTTCAAGAATTTACCTTAGCTGTTTTGCAACAGGTTCAGAGTGTCTGTTTTAATATTTAGGTCTCTTATCCACTTTGATTTTAACTTGGTACACGGTGAAAGAACTAGATCTAGTTTTAGTCTTTGGCAAGTTAAAGCCCAGTTTTTCCAGTACCATTTGTTAAAAAGGCTATCTTTCCTCCATTGAGGGTTTTTGGCTCCTTTGTCAAAGATGAGGTGGCTCAGTGTATCTGGAGTAGTTTCTGGATCTTCTAGTCTACTGCATTGATCTTCAAGTCTGTTACTTTGCCAGTACCACACAGTTTTTATCATGGAGGCTTTATAGTATAGCTTCAGGTTCAAAGCTGTAATACCCCCCACCATATCCCTGTTGCTTAGAATTGCTTTTGTTATTCTAGGTCTTTTGTGGTTCCAGATAAAAGTTTGGATTTTTTTTTCTCTAGATCTGTGAAATATGCTGTTGGGATTTCAATTGGGATTGTGTTGAATTTGTATAGTAGTTTGGGGAGTATAGCCATTTTGACTATACTGGTTCTTCCTACCTAGGAGCAAGGTATGTCTTTCCATTTTTGGATATCTTCTTCTATCTCCTTTTTCAGAGTGCTGTAGTTTTTGAAGTAGAGGTTTTTCTCCTCCTTTGTTAGATTGATTCCTAGGTATTTTATTTTTGGGGGTGCTATTGTGAAAGGGACTGACTCCCCAATTTCTATCTCAGTGGGTGTACTGTTTGTGTATACAAAGGCTATTGAGTTTTGAACATTGACCTCATATCCACCAACATGACTAAATTTGGTGATTAGGTCCAACAGTTTTTTAATTGAGTTTTTAGGATCCTCTAGATAGAGTATCATGTCATCAGCAAATAAGGACAATTTAACTTCTTCTTTTCCTATCTTTATTCCTTTTATTTCTTTCTCTTGCCTAATTGCTATGGCTAATATTTCCAGAACTATATTGAACAGAAGTGGTGAGAGAGGACATCCTTGTCTTGTTCCTCATCTTAGTGTGAAAGGTTTCAGTTTTTGACCATTTAGTATGATGCTGGCTGATGGTTTCTCATAGATAGTTTTTATTAGTTTGAGATAGAGACCATCTATTCAGATCTTCTCTAGGGTTTTGAACATAAATGGGTGTTATATTTTGTCAAACACTTTTTCTATATCTATTGAGATGACCATATGGTTTTTGTCCTTGAGCCTGTTAATATAGTGGATAACATTGATTGATTTACGTATGTTGAAGCATCCTTGCATCCATGGGATAAATCCAACTTGGTCAGGGTGTATAATCTTTTGGATAATCTCTGTATTCTGTTTACCAGTATCTTATGGAGGATTTTTGCATCGATGTTCATTAGGGGTATTGGCCTGTAGTTCTCTTTTATGGTTGGATCTTTCTGTGCTTTTGGAATCAGGGTAATGGTTACTTCCAGGAATGAGTTTGGGTGTACTGCTTCCCTTTCAATTTCACTGAAGGGTTTCAGAAGTAGAGGCACTAACTCTTCTTTAAAAGTTGTATAGAATTCAGCAGTAAAGCCAACAGGTCCAGGGCTTTTCTTTGTTGGCAAGTTTTTAATTACATTTTCAATTTCAGATATTGATATTGGGGTATTTAACATTTCTATATTTTCTTTATTCAGCTTTGGGAGTTCATATGAGTCTAGAAATCTATGCATTTCTTCTACATTTTCTATTTTATTAAAGTATAAATATTCAAAGAATAGTACAGGGAAAAAATCCAAGAGAAAGAAATAATAATATTAAATATTTATGAACAGACTTCTGATACACACAACTATATAAAACAAATATTAATGCACATGAAAGACCAGATAAACTCTAATACAATAATAGTAGGGTACCTCAATACCCCACTGTCACAAAGAGACAGATTGACTGGACAAAAAGTCAATAAGGAAATACTTGAGCTAAACCAGACTCTTTAGCAACTGGACTTAATAAATGCCTATAGAGTATTTCACCACACAACGTCAGAATTTACATTCTTCTCAGCTGCTCATGGATCATTCTCCAAAATAGATCATGTGCTGGTTCATAGAACAGGTTTAAGTCAATGCAAAAGGACTGAAGTCATTCCTTGTATTCTGTTGGACTGCAGTGCCCTGAAATTGGAGCTGAATAGCAAAGGAAAGGCCAAGATCCTCACAAACACATGGAAACTGAACAACACTCTGCTGACCAACCAATGGGTCACAAAAGAAATTAGAGAAGAAATTGAACATGTTTTTACAACTAAACAATAACCCTAATACAACATATAGAAATTTATGGGACACAATGAAAGCAGTTCTATGAGGAAAATTCATAGCAGTGAAGGCCTACATCCAGAAAACGGAGCAAGCTCAAATAAACAGTTTAATGGTGAACCTCAAGCGACTAGAAAGAGAGGAGCAAAACAAACCCAAAGCTCGCAATAGGCATGAAATTATAAGGATCAGGGCAGAAATTAATGCAATAGAAACTAAGAAGACAATACAAAACAATCAGTGAATCAAAGAGTTGGTTCATTGAGAGGATAAACAAAATTGATAGACCCTTAGTCCACCTTGTTAAACAAAGGAAGAAAAGGCTCATATCTATGCTATTAGGAATGAGAACGAAGAAATTACTACTGACCCAGAGGAAGTTCAGAGGATAATCAGCTGAACTTGTTGATGCATGTAGCTTTTCTCTTTTTTGCCAAGTGAATCTGTGCAGCACTGTCTGAGTCAAATCTTGGATATTCCCTTTTAATACTGAGTTGGCCTGGAGACCAGTTCATTTTCCCCCCAATTGGCCTCTTATACTTATACTGGGATTGAGACATAGTTCTTAAAAACAAACAAACAAACAAACAAAAACAGAAAACAAACAGAAAGTGTCAGAAAACTTCTCCTATTGAATATTGTCACCTCACTTTGTTTTCATTAAGATTCTGTTCTGAAGTCCCGATTTCTGTATCAGTAGCAGTCTTGGTATGCTGCCCTCTGCCTGGCCCTGGCTTCAGAGCCTGGCACTCCACTGTCTTAGCCTTTGTTTAATTCAGTTTCTGCCCTTATTCTTAAGTATCCAGGGAGTAGTTTTCCACTCCTCTGCCCTCTCTTCCTGGCACCTCTCCCTGTAGGTCCTATACTTAAGCTGCATCACTTGTCAGAAGCAGCTGCCTTCTTGCTTTCTCTACCATTCCATGCATCTTCAATGACTAGGGAACTTATTGCTTTATATGGCTATAAATTTTTGCTCGTGCATGAAAGAATATTATTATTTTTAAAGCAGAAATCTATAGCAGTGTTGTTCTTGCCAAAGAAAGTCAAAATCTACCTACCTCCCCACCCCAACTTTCTCTCCTGGAGCTGTCACCAGGCCCAGCATGTGGCACTGGCCTAGGGCCAGGAGGACTCCGCTATACTGGCAAGGAGGTGATGAGGGGCTGCGGAGGCTTGGAATCCCCCCATCACACCTTGTGTAGCAAGCACATCCACAGTCAGTTCCCTGGTTTATACATTTCATTATATGCAAAGCCCACAAACACCACATAAAATGGAGATTTTTTTAAAAGGACATTTAAAACTACAAGACTGTTTTCTTATGATTTGGTACAGTAAATTACAGGGGAGAAAGGTGCTGGGAGCAATACCTTTGGGATTAGGAAATCAAAGACATGCTGGTAACCTGGACTCCAGGTGGAAGCCAGGACAGTGAAAGTGTGGCCGGCTTGCATGCCAAGAGGTGGTGCTGACTTGCCCAAACCTTGCTGGAGTGGCTCCCGCTCCACTGGGAAGGTCCAGCTTGCAAATGGCACCAGCTAGACGTGAGAAAACCCTCCACCCTGCCCACGGCCCCTCCCCTGGCTGGGAACTGGAATGGGGAGTCCACCTGGCTGTGTAAAAACAAAGAGGTCCTTCTCTCTGCCGGTAGCTTTATGGGTTGGCAGCTCCGGAAAAGCCTCCCTTTGATGTTGAGCTTTGAAGCGATCAAACAAGCTGCTCTAATGGGCCCGGAATGCCACTACCCTCTGTCAGCAAAGCATTGCTCCTTCTCCACCCAGAGCAGGTGCAAGTGGAGGACAGAGTCTGTTTTCCAGGCCCTGAGCCAAATGCTCCTTCTCACAACAAGCCGAACAAAGGAGTGAAAGTGAGATCAGGGCAGCAACTGGCAAGGCCTTGTGCACAGACGCGCCTCGCCGGGCCTGGGAGTGATCTCTGGCTGGGTTTCTTCCCGGTACCTGCTCTAACTACCCTGTATTTTTCTAAGGCCAGAAATAAGTCACTTTGGTGTTAACTGTGCTGATTCTGACTTCTTGGAGAGTTTAGAGTTTGTTTGAAAGAGGACCAGCCTTTAAGCAATGGGATTCGCGTTTCCATCTTTTGATTTATGAGATGCTCTCTCACCTTTTCAGCCTAGGACCCCAGAGTCCTGAGTACCGGGACAGCCTGTAAATAACGCCTTTGTCCCCCAGTGTATGTTGCTACTGTGATGTTAGAAAGAGTAAAAGAAAAATGGGATCATTCTGTTTCCTGAGGACCATTCCACATGGCTCCGAGGAGATGTGCCTAACCCTCACAGCAGATAAAAAATGCATTCTCGAGTTTAGGTGAAATGAGTAAATTCAGTACACCCCCTAATTCCTGGCTAAGATGAGCACTGCTTCTTTATAAATGTTTTCTAGAATGGCTTTAAATGCCTTCAGGGAAGAGATACTGGTGATTATACCTCAAAATGATTCTGTAACTGTTCAAACTGGCAGTTGAAGTCTTTGTATTGATTCTCACATTCATTTAGCATCCTGCAGAGCTGGATCTCCCAGAGTAGGTTCTGAAAATCTTTAGCCCCAAATATATTCCTTCAAGAGAGCACTACACAGTCAAAGGAGCCAGAGAAATATTGAATATTACAGCTTCCACTTGAAATTCTCACCGCATATTAAAATTTCTTAGAAGAGATTTGCCATCATTTAATGCTTATTTCACTAAATTACTTGGGAGGGGAAGATTTGGGGCACATAAGAATTAATATCTCACAGAACTAATCTGGGGCGGGGGCATGTGCTGAGATATTTCTCCTTAGATCATAGTCAGGGTCTCCTGGGAACCTTTCCAACAGTTCATAGCCCGTCCCTGCGGTGGGAACCTGATATCACACGAGGGTGAGTTTCAGAAATCCTGACACTCTACATCCCTCCTTCCTACCCTACACCCCTCACCTCAAACACAAAGCACTCAAACTCCAAAACCTAAGAGAGATCTTTCCTTTCTAGAAGAGGAAGCCAGAGACAAGGTAGGCAGCGGCCTTTACTGCTGGACTGACGGGACTGGTCACACACCAGCCAGAAAGGCTGGAGGAGGAGGAAGGGCAGGGAGCAGGGCAGGACTGGGGCTCCCAGACCTCGGTGAGGCCACCTGGGACTGTGGTCCTCCCGTCTTTCAAGCCTCAGCATTCTTGTCAGTGGAATGAGCAACAGCAAGAGTGACAGTAGTTCCTGAATGTGAGATACTACACAAAGGTTAAAGAAGACAGCACAAGAAAATCGCTTCGCATGGCAGCAGGCATGTTGTACTAAGCAGTTTGCTTGACAAATATTGGCCATTATTTTTAAGTAAAAGTTTTTAGAGACATGAAAACACATGAAAAAAAACAAAAGAGAGGGCAGAGAAAGCTTAGAGACACAGAAATTCACCCCAGCAGAAGGCTGTTACGAGGGAAACACGAGACTGGCCTGACAAAGTCCTCTCACTCAGAGCCTTCTCTGTCTTCCTATTGGTGTGCCTCAGTGGAGAAGCCCTTCTAGACGCCTCCTCTGTCCCTTCCAAGTTCCAGGTGATATAGGGGGCACGTGGCTCACCTCAGCCTCCTCGGCAAACAGATAGAAGACAGAACTAAAAGGGTTACACTCATGTTTCTGAATAAGTAAGAACTGCCAAGGCCCTGCTGATATGAAATTATAATCAACACATTCATGGAATGGTAGTATTTATCATGTTGTTAGCATTGTAAATTTGTACCATTGTAGATAGGAGTCACACAGCTTGGGGCCCTGTACCTTCACCTATTGTTTTCCCTGTGTTATGATAAATTTCCAGCAACACTTGATTAAAACTGCCAATTTGTTGGGAATAAAGAGAATCTCTCGACACCACCAGGACTAATTACGTTGTCCTTGCCAAAGGGGTAGTTGAATAATTGCATGCGATTATTGCACAGGCATGGCGCTTTTCACGTCAGTAGCAAAGCAATGAAGATTGATTCCCTTTAATTAATCATTCAAAAATAGCCCCCTTGTATCATTCCCCAAATAGGAGGGAGCGTGTTCCTACATCTTTCTTCCGAAAGGCGCCTGGATGCAATTGGTTCCCTGATGAGATATCAGAGTGTGTGTGCTTGTCCGAGATAGGAGGACCTTCTCTGTAATTGATTGTGGATCCTATTCTCCCAATTCTTTATCCCCCCCCCCCGCCCGCCCTGAACCCCACTCGCTTTGTAATCTTAACAGCCTGAAGCACATTTACATAGCTTTCATTAATTGTACTGTGGCTTTTCACTAGAAAGGGAGGCAACAACTCTTATCTGATCCAGTTGGGCTCTGTTTTGCATTTCTGCTAACATGATGTATTGGCTGAAGAACTCTTCCTGTCCTATTTGGAGGACTCCAGGCTCTGAAGGACATTATATGATAAGAAGGCACTGATTCACATTGCTGTGTATTTGCAGTTCATTTCTTGCATTTTCTAACAAGTCATAGTCAGCCTTGTTTATATTTCAAAGAAAACTATGCTTACTTTTCTCAGCTCAATTCCTTAAATTTTAAAATATATTAAATTGTTGTTTTAAAAACGTGAGCTTTTTCATAGACTTCTATCACTGAAGTGCGTCAACAGTCTTTGCTACCGAAAAATTCAATCAGCAATATTTGCTGCTTATTTTTGGAAAAGAGTTGTGGGAGCTGCTTTGAATGACAGTGAAGGAGATTGCACTGCTCTCTAACTGGGAAGAAAGATTCTGACAGGAAGTGTCTGTGGGTCTCTACTTCTCTCACTGGGCTCTTGCCATCTTGTTTCTCTTCTATTATCAGAAAATAATGAATTAATGTTCTTATATATTCCTTTCAACTTTTAAATCAGTATGAGAAGAGCGTGAGTGGTTATCTTAGTATAATCCACCTCCGGTCTTTCCTCCTGACTTTCCTCTCCTTCCCACTCTTTCTCCCTAGTGCCCTTTGTGTAGACCCAAACCCTTCCGCTGTCATCTTTGCAGACTGAGAGCACTGAGCACAGGGAGTGGGGAGCGGAGGCGTGGCCTGTAGGGTCACCTCAGGCCTTACCCCACGTATGCCTGGAAGCGCTCCACATTGTCATTTATGTGCTTTATACTTAAAAGTGAATCATTTGAACAAGCTTTAAATGTCTGGACATCTGCCTGCATTGGACTGTCTTTGCAGTAAATTGTAGAAATGTTGATTTCTCTTGAACAACATCCATTCCAACAGATTGGGTTTAAAAACAAGAACACTGAGGTCTCAAAGGAAGAAGCGATCCTTTCTGCAAATATTGCAAAGAGCATCAGTACAGCTTGGCACGGAGGTGGAGCAGACGGAGGCAGGAGGATGGCAAATTTAAGCCAAGTCAGGGCAGCCTAGCAAATTACCAAGAACTTGTCTAAAGCAAAACAGGGCTGGGAACTTAGCTCAGCATGAAGATCCTAGATTGAACCCCTAATATGAGAAACAAGAAAAAAATAAAATAAAAGCACATGATATTACCAAAGAAGGGAGGAAAAGTAGCAGACAGACAGAAGCCAGCGTGGGATACACACTAGAGACTTTGGAATGGGTTGTGTATTGGAGCCTCAACTCCGGTGCTAGTGTTTATTCTTTGAATCTCAGTTTTCACACCAGACATAGGGAGTGCCAGCATCTTTTTAGAGAATTACTGTAAGAATGAGAAAAATATAAGTAAAGCTATGAATACCAAATAAATTCCAATTACATGAAAGGGAAAATGACATTGGTGATATCAAAGTGGGGTGTGTGGCCCCATATTTTTCAGATGTGGGTGTACTGAGTTTTAAAATGACTTTGTATTTGTTTTGAAAAATTATTCTTCACTGTTCCCCTATGAGAACAGTGACATTACTGTCATTCGACATTACTGTCAGAGACATTACT
This sequence comes from Petromus typicus, assembly GCA_004026965.1. Lineage (NCBI taxonomy): Eukaryota > Metazoa > Chordata > Mammalia > Rodentia > Petromuridae > Petromus > Petromus typicus. Next base: position 7,596 of record PVIR01023312.1, on the reverse strand, counting down.
AACACAAAACCTGCCCATGTTCTCCTATGAGAACAGTGAAGAGGCAAGTTTTCCTTTGGGATGAGTCAGAAGTGAGTCATCCGAGAAAAATCATCTCCTGGGCCCCTGTAATGCGCTCCCTCACCATGCTTCTCTTTTCTTACCGTCGGAGCCAAAGAGTGGAGCTGGAGGGAAGATATTATATGTAATAGTTTTGCAGAAAGTAGCAAACGCAAGTCTTTGCTGCTGACACTTGGGGAGGATGGACAGATGACTGAAACATCACTAAAAAGAGCTTCCTGAGACAGCCTCCATCATGGAGACACTAAACTGACAGGAGCTGACATGCAGCTCCCAGACCTCGAACGCTCTGCCTGCAGTGAGACTTTGCTTCACCAACTGCCCTGCAAAAGCCCCCACCGCCCTCTCAATTCTCACATATCACTTGGAGATCTCCTCCCAGACTTAGTGTAGGGGAGCCTCACACTGCATTTCTTAGGAACTTGAGGGCATGTGGAGATGGCTGAGCTGTGAGCGGTAGTGGGAGTGGTTGGGGTGCACGTCACTGTCCCCCCCACCCCGATCCAGCCTGCCTCTCATCTCAAACAGGGCTAGCTAATAGGGCCTGCGATGTTTCAATTGGCTGAAAATAATAAACATTTACTCCCAAATCTTATGAGCAGGTCAAATTTGTGATCAGTGTATTGTGATGTGTCGAAAAAGCAGTAATCCTCTGTTTTATATTTGGACATAATGGTCCATACTCATAACCGTCAGAGACCAGGAGGGAAGGACTCGGGGAGGTGGTTCCTGAGACGCCATTTCCTTCCAAGCCCTCTCACCTTCCCCAGCCCTTGCCTCTGTCGCCTTGCTGCTAAGGTGATTTCTTTCATTGCTAAGCAAGTGTCTTCTCATTTCCTGGAGCTGAGGCACCGTGGTAAGCTGCACCTGTCCACCAGATCCTGGAACCTGGCCTTACTGTCTCAGAGTGGGTGTGAGAGCAAAACAGATTTCTGCATTCGAAGTTCTTAAGGTACTACCCAGCAAAGAGGAAACGGTTTTAAACAGTTGTCCTTGTTGTTGCCTTCACTCCTGTTACACAACTGTATCGTTTCCTCTCCCTGTGCGCCCCTCACCCTGATACTTTCCTTCCTCCTGTGATGTGGCTGCCCGGGGGTCCTGAGCGCTGTACTCACAACTACCTCTTTGTACCCGCTCCCATACTTTCCCACAGTGCACAGGAAGCTGGAGAACTTCGGGGACAGTGCCTCTTTGCCACACAAGGTTCCCAAAGGAAGTCCAGGGTGGGGGTGAAGGGAAAGGCAGTGCTGTGACGGCTGTTGGGGAAGCTGCTTGTAGACAAGGATTGTCCTGCGCTGTGTGTTTGAAGTCACACCATAGAAATTGCTCCCTCTCTCACGCTGGTATCTGGCCTGTGATGTACACATTCCTGACAAATGTTCACCACAATCCCTATCTGAGTTTACAGACATTACTAACACAAAACCTGCCCATGAATACTTTAAAACTTTATGAAGAGAAAAATATGCTTTCATCCTCGTAAGAGCAGCATGAAACAAGTATTCTAGGAATGTAAAGTGAGGAATAATTCTTTCAGACAGTGGAGAAAAGCTTGAAAAAAGCTATTTCAATCCATTTTTATGCTATTACAGAAGACCTGAGATGTAGTAACTTCCAAAGGAACTTATTTCTTACAGGTCTGAAGGTTGGGAAGTCCAAGGTCAAGCGCAGCCTCGGTGGGGGTCTGGTGGCTCTAGGGGAGAAGAATCACAAGGTCAGAAAGCAGGAGGCCACCGACGGCAGCGTGCGGCCCCGCCCTGTGGCCCCACGCAGCTCTAGTTACTTGCAAGAAACCCTCCTCCAGTGCCACCACGGTACAATTTAGAGATTAAGTTTCTAACACACGAATGTTTAGGAAACGAGCTAACTGCAGACGCACAGCCATTGAAGATGGAGAGGGCAGTGGGAGGAAGGGTCTTCCAGGCTGAAGGAGCATCACACATGACCGGAGCAGACGTGTGGAAGTCTAAGGGTTTCTGAGGAACGGGCCTAGATAGAAAGTCGTGTGGGAGTCTGCAGGGGCTGCAGCGGTGGGCAGATGCGCTGAGCAAGCTGGGCTGATGGCCAGCCTGGGGCGCTGGGCAAGTAGCTGACATTTCATTCTGGAGGCAGCAGGAACCGTGAGGGTGCTTCAGCAGCAGCAACCTCGTCTGTGAAGAGACAGAAGCGGTGTGGAGGATTGGCCGAGGAGGCACCACCAGGTGATAATGTGCAGTTGTCTAGGCAGCAAATGCAGCTGGTCTTCAGAAGTGGAGTGTTACTGGGGCCATAGAAGAGAAGTTCTCTATAAGAATCCTAGTAAGAGGACACATGTCACAGAAAGCGCACTATTTAAATGTCTTCCAAGACATGATTACAACTGGTCTGAAAAGTTGACACAGCAGAGTGCAACAGCCCAGGTCAATTAACCAACCGACTTAGGCTGGAAGTCTGTGATCAAGGCTTCAGCTGGGTCTTATGTTTTTGACAGAGGAGGATGTTTTATGGGAGGCCCCTCGGCCTGACTGGGAGATGACCGTTATCTTCCTTCTTGTATCTTTAGAGGGCCCTCCCTCCTTGGTGTCTGTCCTGATCCCCTCTTTTTATAAGGTCACCTGTCCTATTGAATAAGGTCCCACCCTAATGACAACTTGTACCCCAGTGTTAAATACCACGACTTCAGTACAGTCTGAGGTTCTGGGCATAAGAATATCAACTAATTAATCAGTTAATTGGGGGGATGTGGCCTATCGTTCTCCCCTCTGTCCTCGGTGCTGCACAGCCAGCCTCGGGACACACTGGCAGTGGAAATGCCCTCCAGAGGCTTGTGCTCGGGCAGCCCTGTGGGAGCAGCACGTGCTTCCATCAGGTCCTGGAAATAGAAGAGTTGGAAGATGGAGAGGCCGATGCACTTGACGGTCATGTGCTCCCAAGACACCAGGCCTCAGTTCTGGAAAAGCCTTGAGTAAGATGAAGGACAAAGAGAGGGATCCGAGGTCGTCGGAGTAGTGGCCTTGTGGAGAAGAGCTCACGGTGCTCCGTGTGGATAAGCTAGAACAAACTGGAATGTATGAGCCGCGTCCCTCCTCCTTGTTCTAGATCTGCTTCCATACATCCGACGCCAAGGACAGCCATTGAGCAAATGCCCGCATCTTCACTGGACAAGTGTATCTCTTGCACACACGCACTCTCTCTCTCTCTGTCTCTCTCTTCAACTCCTTGCACTGGGTCCTCATTTCCAGCTAAATGCACCATTGTGGGCCTGACAGCATTCCTTTGCTTCTCAGACCCAACATAGCTGCAGCTAATACTCAGTATTCTAAATGTGATCTCAGTTTCTGTCCTGTTTTCCACAGGAACATTAGCCTTTAAGGTTTGCATTAGGCGTCGTAAAATCCCTTTGATTTGTCAGTCACTCTCACCCTGAGGTCTCCTCCTGCCTTTCTGTTTTCGATGTTTCTCCCACCTGCAAGGCCTGGACAATGCCATGTCATGCTATAAAGAAAAATAAAGTACTTTCCAGCTTCCCAAATTGTCTCTTCTGGGAACCTATTTATCAGAAGGCACGGTACAAAAGAGAGGAAGTGCTGTGGGTGGATATTATAAATTCCACTGGGGTTTCAGAAGTTGAACCATCTATTTTATTCTAGCAGGAGATGTTTTCTATATATCTGCTGATTGCACATTCATTCTTTAATCTTTATACATGAAAAGCTAAAAGCAGAAAGCCATGGACTGAAATTTTCTCCGTAAATTGTTGAACATTTGCAACAGATATAGAAAATCACAGTGTGAAAGCTGTTAAAGCTGTGAAAAAATAAATTGGAGGCACCACAGGAAATGGAGGCTTTACATCAGGACAAGGAGCCAGCCAGAGTTTCAAGGCCATTTTGTAATAAAGGAAATTATGATCCACATAAAGCCCCACTTTGGGAAATTTACATTTTGATGGATAATATGCTTATAACAATTAGTATGAAATGTTTCTGGTTTACCTGCGACATGTTTCTAATAGATAGTCCACGTGTGTCCTTAGCAGAATGTAACCACTAATATTGGAAGTGCAGGTAATTCCTGGCTTCTCATTTAAAATACTATAATACTCTTCTTGCTTCAGGCAGGTGAAAATAAAATCTCAATTAAAATAAAAGCAGGCACGGTTCCAGTTAAGCAATGATCATTTAGAGAATTAATGCAATAAAGCTTTTTCCAGCAAGTGCATTGTCAGTGCTAGGTGGGAACTGACACCAAGCTTGGACTCAGGTCTCCTACTCTGAGTCGACTGCTCCTCCGCCAGGTCACTGAATCTTATGCACATCATCACTTGACCTCTCAGGACAACAGCTGTTTTAGAATTAAAAAGCCCACTTGCACCTGTCATCCTGCAGACATCATCCAGCTTTGAAATGCTGGACTTTCAGAGCTGAGCAAACTGCAGAAATGCTTGTGGCTCTGAGAAAGAAAATGGTTGTGTGGACTTAGCCTCATCACCCCCTAAACCCAAGAGGACGCAGGAATGCCGTGCTGCCTGGGTGCGCAAATCACCAGCTGGCATTTCTGCATCAAATTTGGGTTTTTTATGCTTTACTTGAGTGGCACAGCTTCTTAGTTTTTAGCAACTTAGCATGTTAGCATTGCTGCCTATCTTTTTAAATTCTTCTTCTAATTTCTTCTTCTTCTTCTTCTTCTTCTTCTTCTTCTTCTTCTTCTTCTTCTTCTTCTTCTTCTTCTTCTTCTTCTTCTTTTCTTTTTTTCTGAGACAGGGTCTCACTTTTTGGTTAAGGCCGGCCCTGAGCTCAGCCTCCAACTCACATCACAGCAATCCTCCTGCCTCTGCCTCCCGAGTGCTGGGATGACAGGCGTGAGCCACCACACCCAGCACTGTGGTATGTGGTACTGGTTGCTGCTGGGTGAGTCTCCACGCCCAGTATTTTATGTGGTTTCCAGGGGATCGAACCCAAGCCCTTGAGTTTGCAAGACAGGCGCCGGAACCACTGAGCTAACTCCCCGGCCCTTAAATTCTTATTTTTAATTGGTAATAATCATACATGTCTGTAAGCCACGCTGGCTGGTTTGACTCCCAGCGTTGTTTCTCTTCCTCCATCCAGATGGCTCCATTCACAAATGTTGTCTGCTTGACTCCTCGGAAATCTGAGTTGATGACTTGGACCTGAAATTCATTCATCTGTTCAATAACTTATTAAGCTCCAATTTTAGGTATCAGACACAATTCTTATGTATTTCACTGGGCTCTTAATAAAAAATAAAATCAATCCTTACAGCATCTACATCGGGTCATTTCCACCAGGGTGTGTTTTAATATAAAAGGAAGTGGAAGTTGTCAGATGAAGCTCATTTGCAAAACTATTTTTACAGAGCTCCATTTATTTCTGAAGTGCAGGCACTAAATGAACCAAGAACTGTGTGAGTTGATACAGAGTCTCAAAAATGCAAAACGCTGTTCTAATCATTGAAAATATTACCAAGTGCCTGAATTTCGGAAGTGATTTCCACTGTTCGCTTCTACTTTGGGCAAGCTCTTCCTGCCTTCCGCGTGTCTGGGGTCTGGAGGGCTTGGCTGCTGGCTATGCACACCGGCAAGAAGCAGGGAGAAGGGAACGGAGTCTTCCTGCCTGTTTTCAGCTCTGCGGCTCTCTTTCCCTTTTGCCAATCCCCTTCCCTGACCTACCTGTTTCCATGCCAGGTCTCCTTCCAATCCAGTGCTAAAGTCTCTTTAAGCTTTTCTACTGTAAGGTGAGGGTAGGAGAATCTTAAATGAAAATACTGACACCCTAGTTACATCCACCGGAAGAAATCACAAGAGGACAACACTGGTTCCAACTGTGCCACAATGATTTTTTGACTTGATCAAAATGCAAAAGCAATATTCATTGAGCAGACACTAGTTCAGATTTGGAGCGTCGACCTTTTCTCCAGATAGTGGTGCACAGTTTGATGGGACCTGGCGACAGTGGACAGAGCTGCCATCTGTAGACCTCAGTTTGCACCCGGGTCCCCAGGCTGAAAAGCCAGTCACTGGCTATACACCAGGCAGTCGGTGGCATCAGGTTAGGTAGGTGTATTAAAGACGTAGTTTCGACTTATGACGGATTGAGACCCAACTCCCTTTTAGGTAGAGGATTATTATACACATAATCATGATACCAATAATCTATCAAAATGAGGGAGAAAAGACTTTCAACATCAGTGAGAACTTCTCTCATATTTCCTGTCTATGAGGGTGCGATTGAAAGAACAATGGGTACACACCAGAATGAAAGCTGGCCTAGCCATCCCGACATCTAGAAATGTATCTAAACTCTGATATCCTGCATCTTCTCAGGCTTAGCTTCTATTTCTAGAAATGAAGAAGACTAGAACGCTTCACTAGTTTGTAACCACATCCATTGTGTAATAAAAGAACTTAAGGAGATTTTCTTAAAACATATACCTGAACCTCATCCAGACTCCCTGGGAGGAAAAATCCAAAAAACAGAATAATTGACGTTTCTTCAAGGGAAGTGAGTGTCCAGCCAAGGCTGAAAACCGCTAGCTTAGAATATCCATCAAAACAACTTATGTGTAGCTGGCACTAAATCAATCTTGGTTAAATTGAATTTAATGAGCTCAAAACTTCTGTTTGAAACCAAAATTTCACAGTTTGTCTTATCCTTTATAGCCAATTTGTTGTGGTATAAGGACCTTTTAATATAAAATATCTTTCCATTTTTTACTGAAATTTAAAGTTGCAATAGACCTGAAATACACACAAAAACAGATACAGATAAAGGTAAGAGTAATGATGCATGGTTGTGATCCCAGCTCCTGCGGAGGCTGAGACAGGAGGGGCACAAGTGCGAGGTCAGCTGAAGCAACCCAGTTGAGTTCATGTCTCAAAAAAATATAAAACGAACTGCGGATGAACTTCAGTGGAAGAGTGCCTGCCCACATATATATTGGGTATTTTTGTTACTTTTGAAAAGTGAGCCCTTGGGTTAATCCCTACTATTGCAAAAAAAAAAATCTACATATTTTTATCTATATAGATATTGATGTAGATAAAATTTACAGAAATTTACCCTTAATTTCAGAAATAGAAATTATTCTGTAGATGAACCAAAAGTAAAATAAAAAATAAAATGCTCATAGATTTTAATGTAAAGGTCTAAAGACTCAGCAAACCAAACAATATAAAATGCCAGTGATACACAAGCTGAAATCTCTCATATACTACAGGTATGAGACGTGAAGAGTTATTACATGAAGACCCTCAGGGAGGAAGGAGAGAGAGGGTCAGAGTGACCTTCATGGGCTGTGTGACCTGCTTCCTGGGAGATAACAGGAAGACCTCCGGCTTCTGTGGGCCAGTTGAGGAAAGGGGTCGTGGGAGCATTTGCTTCCTTCTGACTCATGGCAAGACAGAGGATGTCGAGTCCTTTTTCTTTTCTTCTTGTACCTTCCTTCCTTGCCACATGTTGGGGTAGTGTTTCTTACATACCACCAGCCACACTCCTTGTTCTCTCTTAACCACAAAATAAGGTTGTTAGCCAAATGAGG
>PVIR01023311.1:0-27209 GCA_004026965.1 Petromus typicus | reverse complement strand
AAAATGAAAACAGGTTTAAGAACTGTTTTATACAAAAGAGCACTTTTTAATTTACATAAAAAATATTTTAGGAAAAGAACTCTTAAGAACACAGACACAAGCCCAGTGTTGCAGTACTATACCTCAGCAATACGGAAGGCTGAAGCTGGAGGATTTGAGCCCCTCAGTGACCTTACTAAGCAAGAGCCTGTATCAAAAAATACTACAGAGGACTGAGCATAGTATTCCAAAGGCCCTGGTTCAATATCCAGTCCTGGGAGGCGAGGGAGGAATATACATCCTGTTTTTATATCCATCATAACAATGTGCATAGCTAAGCACTAAATATTTTCTGTTGATGACAACATAGGTGTAATTTTTTTTTTTTAAAGATTTTTTTTTTTTTTTTGAGACAGGGTCTCACTTTGTGGTTCAGGCTGGCCCCGAGCTCAGCCTCAAACTCACATCACAGCAATCCTCCTGCCTCTGCCTCCCAAGTGCTAGGATTACAGGCATGAGCCACCACGCCCAGCACTGTGGTATGTGGTACTGGTTGCTGCTGGGTGTGAGTCTCCACGCCCAATATTGTATGTGGTTACTGGGGATCGAACCCAGGCCCTTGTGCTTGCAAGACAGGCACCAGAACCACTGAGCTAACTCCCTGGCCCCTTTTAAAGATTTTTGAGACGAGGTCTTACTTGGTTCTGAACTCAGCCCTGAGCTCAGCAATCCTCCTGCCTCTGCCTCCCAAGTGCTGCGGTTACAGGTGTGAGCCACCATGCCCAGCATTATTTGTGCTACCGATAGCTGGTGGGTATGAGTCACCACGCCCGGCACTGTTGTATGTGGTTACCAGGGATTGAACCCAGGACCTTGTGCTTGCAAGGCAGGGGCCAGAACTGTGGAGCTAGGTCCCCAGCCCCATAGGTGTAATTTCAAGCAGAGAACAGCCTCCCCCCTTTCAGATCTTTTCTAGTGCACTGTTTTCTACCTAATGTCAAATGGAGGGAAAGGGGAATCACACAAGAGGCTTTTCATTCCAAGAAACTCGCTGCTAGTCCTTTGAGGAAAGCAATAATCTTTTTGGCTTCTGTCTCACCAAAGCCATCCCAGGGGCCAGATGTGAAGACTATGCAGCTGTGCCACCTGTCATGCTGTGGTCACCAGGCTTGGTTTGAATGCCTTACCGGAGGGGAGCTTGTCTTCACCAGGTCCAATCTGAGTCTCCAAAAAGAAGAAATCCACTGCTTAGCTTTGATCATCTGCTCTTTTAAAATTACCATATGCAGGCCAGCAGGTGGCATTTTGATGGCTTCCACTAATGACAGTGCTCCCGCGTGGGAGGGGAAATGGCCCTGCATTGTGTATGAGGTGACCACCAGGCAGGGTAGCAAGTTAGGGCAAGGCCCCAACTCTTCTTTTGGATTCCTAGTCTCAAACACCGGCCTGCTTTCAGCCACGGCTGAGGGAGGGCAGGCCCCAAAGGTAGGAGGCTGATGCTCAGATCTCCTAATGGAGCTTGACAGCAGCAGGATTAAAAGCACGGAACAGCACCCAGGAGCAGCGAAGGAAGCACACGCATCCTTGCTGCGCCCACATCCCTGCTCTCGGCATTTTCTTTTAGAGAGCTGAACCAGAAAGATAAATCCTTTCATAGAAAAAGAGGTTTAAATGGCAATGAAAGGGCTTTGGAGAGTAGGAAAGAGGACAGAAGTAAACTTCACTGTGAAGTGAAGGATGCTTCCCAGACTGGCCTGACCTAGCGACTCTTTCTGGCGATGCCATTAGCACAGTTCCTCCTGGACCTTCCCTCTGCATTTGGCACTAAGTTATGGCTGCTTTGTCTTATTGAACCAATTATTTCATGTGGGGGTCTCTTGCCTCCCCAGTGAAACTCTTAAGATCGAGGATAGAGCAGTATGTTGAAACTAATTCAGGGTCTGTGCTGTTATACCCACCAGGAGGGAATTTAAGACATATAAAGGTTGCACAATTACAGTCGGCAGCATAAGACATGAAACAACTCTGTGGCAATCAGTAAAAGGCAGTGATGATTGACATCACAGTGCTTGGGGATAGATAAAGAGTATGCCTCAAATTCCTCTGGAAAGGGAGACTATGGCTGGGAAGGTGATACAGGTGGGCTTTGAGAAGAAGCAACCTCAAGCAGAGAAACTTCAGGATCCTGCCTTTGAGTTGGCAAGAAGGGAAACACTTTGAAGGTAAGAAGGAAGATTCTCTTTTCAGAGCAGTGTACAGCCAATGGGGCACAGGTGGATGCATTTACGGAGACGGTGAATTAACTGATTCTTTAGCAGGTCGTACAAGCTACAGGCATGCCTGGACCTTGAAGTGACAACTTAAGGACAAAATGCAGTGCACTTCTTTCTCTTCCTCTAGAGTAGTTATTCCTAGTGTTGGGTTATCTAAGTAGCTCTATCACTGTCTCTCCCCCTCTCCCAGTATCAGGAATTGAACTCGGAACCTTGCACTTGCCAGACAGGTGTGGCCCACTTTGTCATTTTCTCCTTGTGGCTAATCTTTGGTCATTTAAGTGTTCATAAGTAGAAGGAAATGTACAGGGGAAATGTATCTATTTGACCCATATTTACCAAATGACCAAAAGCAAACAAACTGCAAACTCACAAGCACATCCCTCAGTTGTCACTGAAGGATGGAAATAAAAGAAAACCTGTCTGCAGACAAGGAATTCCCCAGACCATGATCCAACTGAGGATGGGACGGAGCAGCAGAGAGGGGAGGGAAGGATCGGTACTGCCTGGAGCTGGCACTTGGCAACATCCTCCAGAGCTCTTTTTCAGGCTGAAGTGAGCTGTTGTCAGACTGTATCCTGCCAGCCCCAAATGCAGTCCAACAAACCATTTAAAGCACAAAGTCTTTTCATTTATAGTTCCTGGAAATTTCTGGAAAATAAACTTTTGGCTGCACTGGCCAAAGGTACAATCATTCAAAATTGTGTATGATTCTCTGAGTTATTCTGTACAGGCCCAGGACTTACGTCAGACAATCATAGTTTTAAAAACTTTTAAGAAAAAGACTATCTGTGTTACATTCTTGTTGCTGTGATGAATAAACTCCTTTAACACCCAAGTTAAAGGACAGAGGTTGATTTTGGCTCACAGTTTATAGAGTTTCAGTCCAGGATCTACTAGTTCTAAGAGAGAGGGGCCTGCAGAGGGGAAATAGTTCATGGCTGGGCAGGTAGAAAGCAGCAAGCCATCGTGGGAAGAGGAGGAAGTGTGTGTGTGTGTGTGTGTGTGTGTGTGTGTGTGTGTGCGCGCGCAATTTGTGACAAATATACAGTTCTTCAACCTCCTTACTTCCTTCCTCTCTACATATGTGTGTGTATACATATAGATAGATATACATAAACTTGAAATATATATTATATCATTAACTTGAAATGCATATTTATATATTATATACAAATATACAATATGTATTATATACAAATGTATAATATGTATTATATATAAATATATATGTATTATACAATATATGTATTATACATAAATATATGTATTATATAATATATGTACTATATAAAATATATAATATGTATTATATAAATATAAGTATTATATAAAATATATGCATTATATATAAGTATATTTATATAAATATATATTTATATAATTATTAACATGAGTCTGACTTTCTTGGCTTGATACCTCACTTGCCTCATGCCTCATGATGTCTCTGCTTCTTATACACACTCTTTTATACAGTTCCATCCACCAGAGGCAGATGCTGGCACCATGCTCTTGAGCCTCCCAAATCCAGAACCCAAACACATCTTCCTTTTCAGTCTCAGACATTTTATTGTATCAGCATAGAATGGACAACAGAGGGTAGCACCCACTTCCCCTGGCTGTTGTGAGTGGGTCGGTTCCTGCAGTGTGACGTCTCTGAGACTGGAGAAGAAGGAGGGCACTTGAGTGGTGACACCTGCTTTTTCCCTGTTATTGAGTCTGTTGGTACATTTTAGATATACATTATGATCACATTGAACATTGAGAATTTGTGCCTGTACATGATGTATCTTGAGTCTCACTTAAGAAAAAATTTGATGGTAAAAACAAAAAAACACAGACAAAGCTTAAGTATATAGGGGGATGGGGGCTTAAAAATGAGAATCAAGAATGGTGCTGTCTTAAAGGGATTGTAAGAATGACATGTGGAGGAATCCGGGGAAATATATGATTGTCAGGCACTTTTGAGTATCCAGTGCATTTGGCACTCAGTAGATTGTGGCGATACCAGTTCACACACAGCATCATTTTTTCCCAAAAGTATGTGATCTATTACAGTCAGTGATGTCTTCCGGGGGAAGTAGATCTGTATTAACCCAGGGTTGGATTTGGATCTATAGGTGCAAAAAAGACAGAAAAGAAGTTGAGAGCTGACCAGAGTGTTAGAATGACTGGAGAGGAAAAAAGGAAAGGGGGGAAAAAAAAAAAGATGAGCAGTCAGAAGGGTCAGAGCACCAGGATGTGCATGTGTGAAGGCGGAGGGAATGATAGGGGAGGGGCAGAGCCTGCAGTCATGGCAGGTGCCACTCAGAAAGCAGAATGTCGGGCTTTTGTTGTTCAGAAGCTGAACCACTGCAGACAGCAGTGAGAGTCAGAAGTAGCTGGAGGTTTCCAGGAAGGGAGGGAAGATGGAAATCACAGGAGTTGGGGAACATTTTAGGCCCAAGTCACTGGACGGATTTTCAGCACAAATGTTTCAGTCCCCCCAAGCAAACATGTAAACCAGGCTGTAAAGAAACTGTGAGGTGCTGAGCCTTTGCCAAGTGGTTCTTTATGAACTTCCCGTTCCCAGTGTCCATTGCCCATAAGTTCTATTCTCACTCACCAAATATTTCAGTACACTTTTTCTTTCATCTTTGTCCCTTGGCATGGTCAGGAAGTTAGTCATGAATTAACAGCATCATATAAATAAATGGCACTAAGAATCTAGATGGCCATAAAATATTAATTGATTTTATTGGTACATTTAATATATACATTATGATCACATTCAACATCTTGATTCTCATTTTTTCTCCTTCCACTGTCCTCCCTACATCTCCCCATCCCCTATGTACCTAACCTTTCTTTCTTTTTTACCATCAGTTTTTCTTTCCCTTCTTTACTTACTCCTACCCTCCTTTTCCCTTTACCTTTTGAACATTTTCTTCTTATTTCACAATACCTATCATACATTCTGAAACTCATTTATACCTTCAGTTTCTCATACTAGAGAAATGATATTTACACATCTGTCTTATTTATTTCACTTATGAGTATGTCCTCAACGTACATTAATTTGAGTATAAATGCTCAAATTTATCATTCTTTATAGCTGAGTAATACTACATTTATATATTTTTTTTAAAAAACCCACATTTTCTTTATCCAGTCTCCCATTGATGGGCATTTGGGCTGTTTCCAAGCTATAGCTATTACAAACTGAGCTGCAATAAACATGGGTGCACATATGTTGCTGTGATATTAATCTTTTCATTTTTATTGTATATGCCTACCAGGGAAATATCAAGGTCAAATGGAACTTCTAATCCTAGATTTTTGAGGAATCTCTACACTGATCTCCAGAGTGGTTGTAGAAGTGGTTGTCTACATTCCCACCGACAGTGGAGGAAGGTTCTTTTCTCCCCACAGCCCCGCCAGCATTTATTTTTGGTTGATTTCCTGATAGCAGCCATTCCTTCTGGAGTCAGATGAAATCCCAATATTGTTTTCCTCTACATCTTTTGAATGACCAGCAATGTTCAGCATTTCTTCCTATGTTTCTTTGTTGCTCTTACTTCTTCCTCTGAAAAGTGTCGGTTCGTTTCAGATTTTTTTTTTTTTTTTTTGGAGACAGGGTCTCGCTTTGTGGTTCAGGCTGGCCCTGAGCTCAGCCTCAAACTCACATCACAATCCTCCTGCCTCTGCCTCCCGAGTGCTGGGATTACAGGCATGAGCCACCATGCCTGGCACTGTGGTATGTGGTACTGATTGCTGCTGGGGTGAGTCCCCATGCCCAGTATTGTTATGTGGTTACCGCGAACCCAGGTCCTTGTGCTTGCAAGACAGGCGCAGGAACCACTGAGCTATATCCCCAGCCCCTCAGATGCCCATTTTTGAATGGGGTCTTTAAATTTGGCGAGAGGGCTGTTTTTAAAAAGTTCTTTATATACTCTAGATAATAGCCCTTTGTCTGAGAAACAGCCGGTAAAATATTTTTCCCATCATGTCGGTTGTCTTTTGCTCTGCGGGTGGCTTCTCTTGTTGTTCAACAGCTTTGTAATAAGATGAGATTATTGAAATAACTTGTTAATTTTTTCTGTTAGTTTCTGTGCTGCTGAGGTTTTGTTCATAAAGTCTTTCCCTAAGCCAGTGTCTCCAAGAGTTCTATCTAATCTATTTGCAGCAGGTTTAGTATTACTGGTTTAACATTTACGTATTTATTCCACTTTGATTGTATTAGTGCATGGTAAAAGAGATCTATCTTTAGTCTTTGGCAGGTTGAAACCCAATTTTTCCAGCACCATTTATTATGCTAAAAGGAAACAAAGCTTATGTATATAGGAGGCAGGGAATTGTATGGTAGGCAGAGGAATAGGAAAAAATGAGAATCAAGATGTGTCACGTACTGTTGACTGCGTCATTTAATGTTGAATGTTATCATAATTTATATATAAAATATACCAATAAAATCAATTTTTAAAAAATAGGCTATCTTTCCTCCGTTGAAGGTGTCTGGCTCCTTTGCCAAAGATGAGGTGTCTTAGCATATCTGGAGTTGTTTCTGGATTTTCTAGTCTATTCCACTGACCCTCAGGTCTGTCTCTTTGCCAGCACCATGCTGGTTGTTTGTTTGTTTGTTTGTTTTTATCACAGTGGCTTTGTAGTATAGTTTCAAATTGGAGATTGTGATACCTCCTGCAATGATCTTGTTGCCAGGAATTGCTTTTGCTCTGATAGCTCTCTTTTGGTTCCAGATGAATTTTTGGATTATTTTCTCCAGCTCTGTGAAAGATGCTGTTGGGATTGAACTTAATCTATATAGTGGGAGTATAGTCATTCTGACAATATTGGTTCTTCCCACCTAAGAACAAGGGATATCTTTTCATTTTCTGATATTCTCTTCAGTCTCCCTTTGTTTTCAGAGCAGAGATCTTTCATCTCCTTTAAGACTGATTCCTAGATATTTTGTTTTGTTGGGTGTTATTGTGAAAGGAATTCTCTAATTTCTCTTTTAATGAGCCTGTTGTTCATATATAAAGAGGCAATTGGTTTTTTTTTTTTTTTTTTTGGAGACAGGATCTCGCTTCTGTAGTTCAGGCTGGCCTTGAGCTCACTTTGTAGCCCAGACAAGCCTTGAACTCACAGCAATCCTCCTGCCTCTGCCCCCAAGTGTTGGGATAATAGGCATGAGTCGCCACACCTCGCATTGTGGTATGTGGTACGATTGCTGCTGGGCATGAGTCATCATGGCTGGCATTGTTCTATGTGGTTCCCAGGGATTAAACTCAGGACCTTGTGCTTTCAAGGCAGGCACCGGAACCACTGAGCTAAATCCTCAGCCCAAGAGGCTATTGATTTTTGAGTGTTAACCTTGTATCCTGCTACACTACTAAATCCGGTCATTAAGTCTAGCAGTCTTTTGGTTGAGTTTTTAGGATTTTCTGTATAGCATACCGTGTCATCAGCAAATAATGACAGCTTAACTTCTTGCACTCTTATCTTTATTCCTTTTATTTCTTTCTCTTGTCTAATTGTTGTAGCCAATGTTTTCAGCACTATATCGAACAGAATAGGTGATAGTGGACATCCTTGTCTTGTTCCTGATCTTAGTGTGAAAGGTTTCAGTTTTTTGGGTTTTTTTTTTTTTTGAGACAGGGTCTTGCTTTGTAGTTCAGGCTGGCCCTGAGCTCAGCCTCAAACTCACATAACAGCAATCCTCCTGCCCCTGCCTCCAAGTGCTGGGATTACAGGCATGAGCCACCATGCCCAGCACTGTGGTATGTGGTGCTGGTTGCTGCTGGGCGTGAGTCTCCACATCCAGTATTGTATGTGGTTACCAGGGATCGAACCTAGCTCCTTGCGCTTGCAAGACAAGCGCCGGAACCACTGAGCTAACTCCCCAGCCTGAAGGTTTCAGTTTTTGACCTTTTAGTATGATACTGGCTGTTGGTTTCTCATAAATAGCTTTTATCAGGTTGAGATAGAGACCACCTATTCCAATTTTTTGTAGGATTTTGATCATGAATGGGTGTTGGATTTTGTCAAACACTTTTTCTGCATTTATTGAGATTACCATATAGTTTTTGTCCTTGAGTCTGTTAATGTAGTGTATTACATTTATTGATTTATGTATATTGAACCATCCTTGCATCCCAGGGATGAATCATACTTGGTCAGGGTGTATGATCTTCTTGATGGTCCTCTGTATTCTGTTTGCCAGTATCTTATTGAGGGTTTTTGCATCAATGTTCATTAGGGAGACTGGCCTTTAGTTCTTTTTTTTGGTTGAGTCTTTCTCTGCCTTTGGAATCAATGTAAAGGTTGCTTCCAAGAATGAATTTAAGGGTACTGCTTCCTTTTGATTTCATTAAAGAGTTTGAGATATAGTGGCATTAGTTCTCAAAAAGTCTTATATAATTCAGCAGTAAAGCTATCAGGACAAGAACTTTTGTCAGTAGGTTTTCAATTACATTTTTAAATTCACAGGTTGATATTGGGATATTTAGCATTTTAATATTTTAATTCAACTTTGGAAGTTCATATGTGTCTAAGAATATTTCCATTTCTTCCATGTTTTCCATCTTATTGGAGTATTGATACTCAAAATACGTGTTTGTTATCATCTGAACTTCTGCTGAATCTGTGGTGATTTTCCCCCTTTTTATTCCTGATTGCATGAATTTGAGCCTCTTTCTTCTTTTGTTTGATAGGGTTAGTTAAGGATTTGCCAGTTTTATCATTCAAAGAAGCAGCTCTTTGATTTGTTGATTTTGTGTGTGTGTGTGTATTGTTAGTCTCCACTGCATTAATTTCTGCTTCGATCCTTATAATTTCCTCCCTTGCATGGGTTTTGATTTTGTCTTGCTCCTCTTTTTCTAGTAGCTTGAGGTTCAGCATTAGTATGCTTATTTGAGTTCACTCTATTTCACTGTTAAGAATTTCCCTTGTAGAACTGCTTTCATTGTGTCCCATAGATTTCTGTATGTTATATTGGGATTATCATTTAATTGTAGAAACTGTTTAATTTCATCTTTAATTTCCTCTGTGACCTATTGGTTGCTCAGGAAGTGTTTGTTCAATTCCTATGTTTGTGAGGATCTTTGAATTTATTTTGCTATTAGATTCCAGTTTCAAGGCACTATAGTCTGACAGTATACAATTCCTTTGTATTTACTTAAACATGCTCTATAAACTAGCATGTGGTCTGTATTGGAGAATGACACATGAGCAGCTAAGAAGAATATATATTCTGACTTTGTGTGGTGAAATACTCTGTAGACATCTATTAAGTCCATTTGTTCAAAAGTTTGATTCAGTTCAAGTATTTCATTATTGATTTTTTTTTGTCCAGTTGATCTATTTTTGACAGTATATTGAGGTTTCCTACTACTATTGTATTCATGTTTATTTGGCTTTTCATATCCATTAATATTTGTTTTATATAGTTGAGTGCACTAGAATTGGTACATATATATTTATCAGTGTCATTTCTTCCTCTTGGATTGTTCCCTGTGTGAGGATGTAGTGTCGATTTTTGTCTCTCTCTTAATTAGTTTTGGTTTGAAATCTACTTTGTCTGCAAATGAGACAGCCACTCCTGCTTTTTTTGTAGTTTCTTGTTGCATGGAGAATTGTTTTCCATCCTTTTACTTTTAGTCTATGGATTTATTTCTGAATTAAGTGTTTCTTGTACATAGCATATTATAGGATCTTGCTTCTTAATCTATTCTGCTAGTTTATGTCATTTAATTGGCCCAATGAGGCCATTGACATTAAGATTACAACTGACAGGAGCTGATTTAGCTCTGTCATGATGTTTTTCTGTTCTTTGCCCTTTTATTCTTTGCTTTCCCCCTTTTCCATTCAGCTTCTTGCCTTGCCAATGAATTCACTCAACTTTGCACTGTCTTCTGCTCCCTCACTGACTCCACTCAGTCTTATATTATTCTTCTTTGTATTATCATCTAGGAGCTGCTAAATTGATTTCATATCTTCCAGTATAGACGCAATATATTTATATCTGAGAAATTACTTCTGACTTCCATCCTACTATATCGTCTTTTGTTACTGGCTCAGAGAATCCTGGTGATTGAGTTTGTTTATTCTATGTCACTTTTCCCTGGATTCCCCTGTGCTGATGATCTTCGTAGTTAAGTTTTTGAATTTTTTTCTCATTTCTATTTCTTTGTCGTTGCTGATGTTTTTAGTTTAATTCCTGGTCTGCTGTCTGGGAAATGTTTATTGCAACTTTCTTTCTTCTTAATATTTGGAACCATTAGGAGATGGCTACTTCCTGGGTTGTCCTCCTTGGGTCTGTAATGACCCTTAAGCAATCTCAGTTCTGGTACACCTGAAAGGCATTTAAGCAGAATGATCAGCTCACCTTGGTTGAAACAACACACTGAGCATCATCAACAGTATCAAACACATCACAGGAAATGACAAACTGGCAATCACTATTTGGATACCTGTAACCTCGTGAGTTATATCTGTTACATATGCCAAAATTTAGAACCAACCACAAATATAATATACAAGCCCTTCAATATAGCAGTATCACCCTTTGGGATTAAAGGGTCACCAGGGATTTGGAGGTTAGAGAGATAGTAGGAGAGGAAAAGATTAGAAATAGGGTCAAAAGGCATATGGAGATCACACAAACCCCGAGAGGCTGATAGCAGCTAGAGGACAAAAGAGAATGAAGGAGCAAATTCAAAACAGAACGGACTAACAGCAGAAGGACAACTAGAAACTGTATTTACTCTCCTATAATAGTACAGAAGAAAGCGAGAGTAGGGAGGAGCAAAAGACACAAACTTCAGGAAACTGATTCTGACCAGAAGGCAAGAGAGGATACAGAAACAGAAGAAGAGGAGGGGGTACCCAGAAGCAACAGGAAACCAGGAGACTATTTTCCCTCTCCTTCTCTCCAGTTGAGAGAAGAAAAAACCTGAAATTGGACAGACTCAGCAATGAGACAGTAGAGAAATGAATAAAACAGGGAGCATAAAATAGAAAAAGAAAAATGAAAAAAGTGAAACATAAACAACAATAGCAACAACAACAAAAAAACAACTAACCTAACAAACAAAACCTCAAAAGCAATACCAAAGGCCCTTCAAGGTGTAGACGTGCTGTGTCCTGTACACAATATAGGCAGTTATATGAAGATCAGAGTTAACTTGTCACAGGGAGATAGTTGGATGGCCATAAAAATATTAAGTTGAATCTCTAATTTATTTTACAGTAAATTAAATCTCTAATTTACTAATTTCTTAGTAAAAATAAATGAGATACATCAAGAATTTAAGACTTAATATCAATATCTTTATACTTTTATAGAATTTTAGAATGAGGAAGAACTTTAAGCGTGACACAAAATTCAGAAAACAAATGAGGGCTGGGGATTTAACTCAGTGGTACTGCACCTATCTTGCAAGCACAAGGCCTGAGCTTAAAAAAATCCCACAACCAGATAAGAGAAAGTCTTGGCTTTTTATAGACTATGTGGATTTACATAATGGACAAAAAATGCATAATTTATACAACATATTACAAAACTATAGACACTACATAAATTTATAAACTTTGACACATAAGAAATAAGGTACAAAGTGAAATAAATAGGACACAGATGTGTAAAGACCTTATTATTTTTCTAAGGTGAGAAACTGAATCTGTAAATGAGGTCCAGATTGTATGATAGGTATTGTGAAATAAGAAAATGTTCAAAGGGGAAGGAGAAATGGGGAGGCAGGAGAAGGCAAAGAAGGGAAAGAAAAAAAATTGATGATTAAAAAGGAAAAAACAGAAAGCTTATGTATGTGGGGTGGGGGTTGTAGGGAGGGCAGGGAAATGGGAAAAAAATGAAAATTAAGATATATCATGAACAGGTATAATTGTTAATGATTAATGTATCATAATGTCCTAAAATATACTGATAAACACAATAAAAGGATAAAAATAAGGTAGAGGGAATGCAAAAAATAGGGAAAATATTTGCCACATCTACAACAGATAAAACTCCAAATCTTTTAAGATAAAAGTAATTCTTACAGAAAGGAAACATAGTTTATGTATATGGGGGGGTGGTAGGGTGAGTAGGACTATGGGAAAAAATGAGAAATAAGTTGTGTCATGTACTGGTACAAATTCTCATTGTTGAGTGCAATCATGATGTGTATGTGTAATGTGCCAATAAAGATTTGATAAGAAAAAAAGTAATTCTTACATTTTAATTTAAAAAAAGACCTGTAATCCCATAGAAAAATAAGTGAAGAAATAGAGGGCACATAAATAGATTTTAAACATGAAATGATGTTTAAACTTCTATGTAATAAGATAAATAAAAATTCCACTTATAGACTGAAAATATTCAAAAAATGTTTTCAAAGTGGATGAAGCTGAAACCACTTTGTGTTTCTCAACTCATGTTCACTCGGCAGCCTGATTAGCTTTCAAAATTAAAATGTTCATACTATTTGACCTCACGCTTTCATTTCTAGTAATTTATTCTATAGATCCATTAGCATATCAAAGCTATTCATTAAAATATATTTGTAATAAAAAAATCCTGGAAACAACCAGTGTCCTTTAGCAGAGGACTGGAAGTAAATTATGGTATAACAGTAGAAGGCAATACTATGTAGCTGTCAAAAGGAATCAAGTCTGTTAAGTGTAAATTTAAAGACACTGTTAAGTAAAAAGAAAGATACCGAGTACTATGTGATGCTATTTGCTATTTAAATTAAAAATGTACTAGCACCCAGCTGTGTGTATTTGTGTGTTTTGTGAAGGGATAGTAGGCTGTTAACATGTGTAGCTTTCCTCTAACCTCAGGCTGATCCTCCTGAGTCTTGTTCCCTTGTGTCTCCTCCTCTTGGACCTCATTCTTGTCCCTTTGTACCATTTGAGGGATGTCATTTATGAAATTCTTCCCTTTCTGTCCTGAACCAGTTTCTCTTTGCTTCTAGATTATTTCCTAGGAATACAGCAGACATGTCTTGATCTAACACATTCCCTTGGTCTGTATTCCCTCACCTGAGTTGTGCTTCTTTTCTCATCTATTTTTTGTTTTGTTTTGTTTTGTTTTGTTTTGTTTTTGAGACAGGGTCTCGCTTTGTAGTTCAGGCTGGCCCTGAGCTCAGCCTCAAACTCACATCACAGCAATCCTCCTGCCTCTTGCCTCCCGAATGCTGGGATTACAGGCGTGAGCCACCATGCCTGGCACTGTGGTATGTGGTACTGATTGCTGCTGGGTGTGAGTCTCCAAACCCAGTATTGTATGTGGTTGCCGGGGAATTGAACCCAGGTCCTTGTGCTTGCAAGAGAGGCTCCGGAACCACTGAGCTAAATCCCTGGCCCTTCTCACCTATTTTTTAATCAATATTATTTCAAATGATTAGTTATATCCTTTCATCCCCTCTCCACTCCATTTAAATTGAGCTTTTGATTACAGCAGCTTATTAAAACAATGATTAAGATTACCAGTCCAGATCACTTAGCCAAAGCCAACTCTACCTGTATTCCACTTGACCTTGGTGCTGCCGACAGGCAGTGCCTTCCTTTTGAGATGCTTTCTTTGCTAAGTTGGATGTTCTGTTTTTTTCATTTTCCCAGTACTGTGGAACAAGCCCAGAGTGTGCACACTGAATTAGAACCTCAGTCTTTAAAAAATGTTTTAAAAAAATATTTAGAGACATGTTCTTACTGAATTACACAGACTGGGCTTGAACCTGAGGTCCTCCTGCCTCAGCCTCCCAGAATACGGGGATTACATAGTACCCCATATCCAGATGTTTTTGCTAGGTTTTATGAACCACACTCATCTGGATGTTTTTCCTACCTACGTGGCTGTCCTTCTCAGGGCATATTAATTATCTTGTAGGATTTACAAGTATTCATCCTTAGATAGTATTTCTCTACAGGAGAATGTAGGCTTCTGAGGATAAGGAAACTCTGTTTTACTTACTGCTCTCTTCCCCAGACTTAGAACAGTCACTGGTACCATAGCTTCTGTGATAAAACACTGGAAGATTAAGAAAAATGGATGGGTGGAGATTTTTTTCTGTTGTTTTGTACAACATGTATATGTTAGCTATCAAAACAACTACACAACATTTCACAAACATTGGATTTTACAACAGAAAAAGTTGAAGAATCTTTCAAGGCATTTTTGTGCTCTGCTTCTTGAAGGGCCATACCTGCATATTGTTTTTTTCAGAAAGAAAATGAAAATAGCTGGGAAGAATTTTTTGTAGGTCACCTCAATAGTTTTGTTTTCCTCACATCTCACTCAAGCCTTGCAGTTGTCTGTTTAGAAATTGTCAGGGCCATTCATGGATCTGTAACCGTGTTTAACTTGGGGAGACTGGCATTTTTCTTCAACCCCATGGTCCTAGAAACACATGTAATTATTTGATATTGACTGTCCTTGGAAATTGGAAAACAGTTCAGGTTTTATTAAACCTGGCCCTGGTTCCTGGCCACAGATGTAAACTTGTCTTCTATAATTAAGCAGCTTAAAACTTTGCAGGGAAGAAAGGTGATTCGTGAGCTCAAGGTGATGAGCAAGGCCAAGACAGCCTCAGAAGAGTCTATGCCTATCACTGCTAGAATTTCAGACATGGCCTCTTATGGGTCTGGGCCAAATGTTGAAATCATGACTGGGGTAAAGAGATCATAAATCATGGAAGCAGACAGAGGCACTCCTCGGGGTTCTTGTCACAAGTTCTTTTTCTTTTTCTGGGCCCCACTGTTCTGAGGACAGTGTTGGAGAGCTCTGTTCTAATATCTGCCAAGACTGAACTCAGAGCAACAGACTTACATAATGCTACCGGGCACATGGGAGGGCTCTTTCACTAGAATTCACATTTCCTCTTAGATTAACTAATATTAATTCTGATAAGTTCTTTTTATTTTTTATATATTTATAAACTACAGTTAGCGAAAGCTGTAAATTCCTAAGGTTTGAGGGCTAAGACATAAATTGACACAGTGAAGAGAAAAGAAGTAACATTTATGAAATGCCTTTATATGACTGACACAAGTGAGATTGAGAAGAAAAATATGTTAACAATATACTTTGGCCCTCATGTTTCATAAAGAAAATTTACAGACAGCAATTGTTCTTAAAAGAGTACAGCAGATGATGGATTGGTATAGAATGAAGTAATTTATGATAAGCAGCATCTAAATTTCCTGATTATGATATCTAATGTTGTCTTCTAACAACTAGGAAGTCCTAAACAAAACCAGGAATACATACAAATCTAAGGTCACTCTTATCTAGGGTAGGATGGAGACAGAGTATAGAATGGAGACAAGATATAAAAATACTCATGGACCTCTGAACATTTAAAGATCCCCGCCTCACCTTGGGGCCTTCAATCAGAAAAGCAAAAACTGTGTCTGTGGTGTCGTATCTTTGTTCTAAGCCTCCTCTGGAGTCTATGAAGTCAACAGCTCTCTGCTTATTGCCTGTAATCTCATGATAGCTCATGCCTATAATCTCAGTACTCTGAGAGCTTGAGGCAGGAGGCTCTCAAGTCTGAACCCAGCCTGGGTAATTTAGACACTTAACAAGACCTTGTTTCTTCAAAATATAAACATATTTATGTATAATATACATTATATTTACACATTATTATACTATACATATATAATTAATATAACATATTAATATGATGTAATTATACATAATGTACATATATCTAATGTGTATATATATATAATGTGTATGTATATTATATTTATAAAGTGCTGATGGTATGAAGGCCCTGGGTTCCATCTCCAATACCAAAACAAATAGCTAACTAAATAAACTACCATGTACTGGGCATATATCTGAATATCACCTCAGTTGAGCTGCAGGACACAGTATATCCCCAAATAAAACATCCATTAGCAGGTCTTCTTTCCCAGAGCTGCTGGCAACTTTAATATTTATATCTCTATGGATTTGCCCATTCAGGATCTTTTATAATCTGATATGCGGCCTTTTTGTCTGTGGTCTCCTTCCCTTTATGTAATATTGTATCATGAGTCAATACGTCATTCATTTGTATTGCTGAGAAATATTCCATTGTATATATCTCACTTTATCCATTCACTAGGTCCCATGAGTCATTTGGGTTGTTTTCATTTTTTGGCTACTATCAGTAAAACTTCTGTGAACTTCCATGTACAAGTTCCTTGTAAAAACAATTTCTCTTGAGTACACACTAGTAATAGAATTACTGGATCACATGGTTATTCTATACTTAGCTAGACTATATTCAAGGTGGTACATCATTGTACATTCCCACCAGTAATGCACGAAGGTTCTGATTTCTGTATAGCCTCTTAAGCACTTGTTATTATTGGTCTTTTTATTAGAGCCATATTGATACATGTGAAGGGTTACAGTGTGATTGCCTTGGTGGAGAATATGAGCACCTTTCTGTTTACTGATTATTTTATCTTCTTTGTAGAAAGACCCATTTATACCACAATGCCAGTGTGGTGGCACACATCTGTAATCCCAGCACTTGGGAGGCAGAAGCAGAAAGATTGCTGTGAGTTCAAGGCTGAGCTCAAGGCCAGCCTAAATTACAAAAGCAAGGCCCTGTCTCAAAAATAAAAAAGAGACCCATTTAGAACTTCCACCCAATTTTAAATTGAGCTGTTTATCTTTTCTTCATTGAGTTTCAAGAGTTCTTTCTATATTTTAGATCCAAGTTCCTTATCTACATTATTTGCAAAACTTCTGTATCATTCTATGGACTAGATTCATGTTCTTAATGGTGTCTTCTGAAGCACAAGTTATTAATTTAGACTAAGTCCAATTTATCCATTTTTTAAAAAAAATATTCTGTTTGTATTCAAGAAACAATTTCCAGACTCAGGGTCACTAAGATTTATGTCTGTGTTTTCAAAGAATTTTATAGTTTCAGCTTTTGAATTAGATTTTTTGACTGATTTGAAATTTTGTGTCTGGCTTGGAGTCTAGCTTCATTCTTTTGCATATGGCTCCACTTGCTCCAGCACTGTTGGCCGAATTGATGATATTTTCCAAATGAATCATCCTGGTGCCCTTGTGAAAAGTCATTTGGCTCTAAATAAATAGATGGGCTTATTTCTACGCTGTCCATTCTGAAATGTATCTTCCTTTATAAGTACCACAAAGTCTAAAGAGCTTTAAAATCTCAAATGTGTGAATATCTTGTTCTTTCCAAGATTTATTTTTGTTTTCTCTTCTGAGGCCTTTGTATTTATACATAAATTTTAGGATCAGCTTTTCAATGTTTATAGAAGAGCAGTTTGGATTCTGATAAAGACTGCATTGGATGTGTAGATCATTCTGCCGAGGAATGACTTTTTTCTAGCAATGCTGGAGATCAAAACCATGTGCTCTGAGTTATACCCCAAGCTCAGTATCCACATCTTAACAATATGGTCACAGACATGGAATGTATTTTCATTTACTTGGGTATTTTAAAATTCCTTTCAGCAAAATTTTGTAGTTTTTAGTATATATATTTTCCATTTTTTATTTATTTGTAGGTGTTTTATTCTTGTTGATGCTATTACAAATGGGGATTGTATTCCTAAATTCATTCTCATGTTTTTCCTTGCTAGTGCATAGGAATACAAGTGATTTTGGGGTATGGATCTTGAACCTTTGGCCTGGTTGAAACTTGGTTTTTAGCTCTAAAAAGGGTTTGTGTCTTGGGTTTTCATTTAAATAAGGTCATGTTACCTGAAAATAGAGATATTTTTCTTTTTCCTTTTCAATCTGAATGGCATTTATTTTACTTGTCTACTTTTCCTGACCAGAACTTTGCAGTGTTGAATACAATGGCATGGTATATATCCTTCTGTTTTCCTGGTTGTATGGGGAGAGATTAAGTGCAATGTTACCAGTATGTTTTTCAACAATGACTTTCACCAGTTGATTAGAGTTCCCCTCTATTCCTAATCTGTGGAGTGTTTTTGTAGTGAAAAATATTGAATTTTTGTCAAATGCTTTTCTTCCTGTATCTTCTGGGATGATTATGTGTTTTAAAATTTTTAAAAATTATTTCTTGGTATTTTCTGTAGAGATTAAAACTAATATCTTAAACCACTGTAGTTTAGATTAATACCAATTTAATTTCAGTAGTGTAATGGTTAATTTTGCAGGTCAACCTAACTGGGACATGATGTACTATGCTCAGGTATTTATTAAACATTATTCTGGACACTTCTGTGAGGGTATTTTGGAGATACTAATCTATGTATCAGTACACTGAGTAACACAGGTTGCCCTTCTTAATTTGAGTGGGTCTCGTTTGATCAGTTCAAAGCCTGAATATAACCAAAAGGCTGACTCTTCTCCAAGTAAGAAGGAATCCCTCCGTTTTTTCCTGCCTTTAGACTTGGACCAAAACATCATCTCTTCCTGGATCTCAAGCTTATTAGCATTGAGGCTGGAACTACACCCTCAGCTCTTCTGTTTCTTAGGCCTCCAAACTCAGACTGGGGACATAACTACTAGTTTTTCCAGATCCTTTATACGTCCATTCCCCTTGCAGATCTTGCAACTTGTCAGTCTCTTCTGTGGTTGGAATAGCCCTTCTAAAAGTCATGGTGAAGTTTGTCACTGTGTTAATACTGGGAAATGTGACCCCTTAGAAATGACTAGGCATGAAGGCAAAGTCTTCGTGAATGGGTTCATGCCGTGACTGCAGGAGTGGCTCCATTGTAATAGAGCCCTCTGTCGCACATGCCGTCTTGTACTTGCCTTCTCTTGCTAACAAGTGCTCACTTGTCTTCTTGCTGTGTAATGATGTAGTAAGAAGGTCCTTGTCAGATGAAATCTTCATCTCAGACTTCCCAGTTCTTCAGGACTTTGAGCCACATAGTTCTGTGGTATTTTGTTACACAGTGGAAAGTGGACTGAGCCAGAAAATTGGAGTGAGTTTTTTTTTTTTTTTTTTTTGTCTTTGTGGGAAGTGGTAGTGCTGTTGCTTTCATTGAGTACCTAGAAATGTGGCAGCAGCTTTGGAATTACATAATATAAAATTGGATGAAATTAGAGGAGCAGACTTGAAAAAACTAGATTGCTGTGAATAGGGCAGTAAGGGTGGTTTGATGAGGGCTCAGAAGAGATGAGTCTAGCAGACGTCTGAATCTTAGAGTTCATTAATGTGGTTAGAGACAAAATTCTGGCCATTGCATTGAAAGTCATTCTGTAATGTTACCAGAATGTTGGGGTTATGTGCCACAGTGACAAAAAGGGAACCATGGGCAAAGGAGATAAGATACAAGCAAAATTATTTTTAAAATATAAAGATGAGAAAGCAAAAGATATAAAGGCAAGGAAGTAAAGCTGGGACAGGATTCTGAGTAGGATACCCACCAGGACCCCTTATCTAGAAGTTTTTAAGGGATTTAGCAGGAAGCTCAGACATTGTATAAACAATATAATCTCTATCATATAGAATTCTGGGCCAGGGACTTAGCTCAGTGGTTCTGGCACCTGTCTTGCAAGCACAAGGACCTGAGTTCGATCCCCGGTAACCACATACCTATACTGGGTGTGGAGACTCACGCCCAGCAGCAACCAGTACCACATACCACAGAGCCGGGCATGGTGGCTCACGCCTGTAATCCCAGGGAGGCAGAGGCAGGAGAATTGCTGTGATGTGAGTTTGAGGCTGAGCTCAGGCTCAACCTGAACTACAAAGTGAGATCCTGTCTCAAAAAACCTAAAAAAAAGAATCCTATATATTTTTTAGGATTTAATTTATGGCTTCCCTTCCCTCCCCCTGACTACTAAGGTTTGAACTCAGTGATATAGGGAATAGATGCAATTCCAAAACCTGCTAGATATCTGAAGCGTGAATTCATGTTCTATAAAATTAAAGAATGAGGGGCTGGGGATTTAGCTCAGTGGTTCCAGCGCCTGTCTTGCAAGCACAAGGGCCCGGGTTTGATTCCTGATAACTACATACAACAGTGCCAAGTATGGAGACTCACACGCAGCAGCAATCAGTACCACATACCACAGTGCTGGGCATGGTGGCTCATGACTGTAATCCCAGCTCTCGGGAGGCAGAATTTGAGGCTGAGCTCAGGACCAGCCTGAACTACAAAGTAAGACCCTGTCTCAAAAAAAAAAAAAAAAAAAAAAAAAAAAAAAAAAAAAAAAAAAAAAAAAAAAAAAAAGAATTGAAGAATGAATTCTAGAAATGGCAGAGGTTAAAGGTAGGAAAAGTTTATTGAGAGATAGCTGAATAAGAGTGGGTTGCACCTACCTTGCTTCCTAGTAGGTTTTTATGGGACAAAGGCATGAGAGGAGGCAGGCTTAAGGTTGGACAAAACTAGAGTCAACCAGTAACATTGCAACTATAGTTGGTTAGGTAATATTGGTCCAGTAAGAAATCACAAGGTGGACAAAACCAAGATAAACCAATAAGGTAGGACAACTATAGTTACTTAGGTAATATTGATGAAATGGAGATCCAATGGGAAAGCCAGTCACATAGCAAGCATACAAAGATTTTCAGTCAGGGGCCCTGGAATGGGTGGACTAAGACCCACACCCAGATGACTGATACCTATCTAGAATATCAGTCACTATTTATTCTACTGGGGTGCGGTAGTCTCTCTCCTTTTACAATGCTGGGCTTCAGTGAATGTGTCTACAATGTCCATTTTGGTTCAGTTGCTCCCCATGCTGGTTCCTCACAGGCCTTTCTGTGTGCCTACAAGAGATCTCAGTAACTTACCTATCTACCACATCAGGACCTTGTACTTGTGAGGCAGAAGCAGCACCATTGAGCTAACTCATCCCTGGGCCCAGGTGTCCTCAAGCCAGTGTCCTGCCTGGTCATGCTCTGGAGAGGTCCCAGACAACTAAAGGACACCTAGAAGATGTTTCTGTAAAATTCTTGGGGGGCTGTGGTTCAGCAGACTCCATTTTGAACTTCTCAACTGAATTTTAGGACTGCTGTCCTTAGTGCCTAATAGAATCCTAATTCTCATGATGAATTATGAACATTTCCTAGGACTTTGGGGAAAGCAGAACCTAAGAGTACTGAACTAAGATATCTGCCTGAAGAAATTCCTAAGCCAAAAAGAAAAAAGGAGCTTCATGGATCCTTATAACCGGATAGAGTAAAATAAGAAAAGAAGGTAATGCTTTAAAGATGGAACTTCTAATAAAAAAAGAAAATTTGCAGCCTGGCCACTGAAAGAGTGTAAGAATACTTAAGAGGAAAAACCAATTTGGTGGCCAAGTTACTGTTTGCTTGGGAAATCATCATAGACATAAGGGATTCATTCAAGGAGACGGTATGAGAAAGACCTCAAAGCATTCCTAAAATCTTCCAGTTGCCCTGAGAACAGTTTCCACTGAAGCTGTCTCAGGACCTTAGCCTTTGCTGCTCTGCCCCACGTTGGATCTTCAGGGCAGCACTCCTCAGCTGCCTGGCTGTTGGCTCGGGCAGGATCAGGTGCAACTCAACCTGCCACCTGGGAAGGTACAGGCTATAAGCTTTGGAAATACCTACATATTAATTCTACAAATGCATAGAACACAACAGTTATTGGGCCATAGCATCCTCCAACCTCCACCCAAATTTCAAAGAATGTTGGACAGCTGGAGAGTCCAACAGAGATTTATTGCAGGGGTGGAAGCACATCACAGCGTCCCTGCTAGGGCGATGACTAGTGGAATGATAGGAATCAACAGCCTCTAAACTCCAGGGCTGTAAGGCCGTCAGCATGCAGCTCCAGCCAGAGAACCCTGCAGAGACACACCTTCAACTGTAGAACTGCTGGGTGGATGAAGTCAGCAAAGCCATAGAGGTGAAGCTGTAGGGTCCCCATATTCACCTGAGTGTACCCAGAATGAAAGAGTCAATGGAAAATATTCTCTAGGTTTAAGAATTAAGTGCCAAGTCTAGAACATTTCTAAAAAATTATTTTTTGTATTGGAAAATAGAAGCTAATATAGTTAACTTTTATCTATCAAAAGAGCCTATTAACAATTCAATAAATTCAGTAAAGTTGCAAGATGCAAAAGTAATGCATTATTATTACATTTAATTATTAGTGCAAAAAGCAGTGCATTAATTATATTACATTTAATTATTCTTACAATCATAATAGCATTAACAAAAAATACTTAGGAACTAAGTGTAGCCATTAGATGCACATTTTGTATTCTAAAAACTTAATACATTCATGAAAGAAATTGGAGGATGCAAAAAGAGGAAAGATACTCCATGTCAACAGACTGTAAGACTGGATATTGTTGAAATGTTGGTACAAGTAATAGAGGTCTATAATCCCTATCAAAAATTCCACTACCTTTCTTTGGGAAAATAGAAAAGAAATCCTAAAATTTATATGGAACCAGAAAAGCCCTCAAACAGCTAAAGAAAGCGATCTGAAAAGAAGATTAAAAAGCAGATTAAAGCTGGAAGTGTCACTTCCTGATTTCTAATCACTACAAACCTGCAGGAATAAGAATAGTGTGGTGCAGTCACGCGGAGTAACAGAACCCAGAAATAACCCACGTGTCTGAGGTAAATGGGCTTGACAAAGGTACTGAGAATACACAAAGGACAAAGAGTCTCTTTAATAAGGTGCCATGAAAACTGGCTATCCACAGGGAAGTGTATGAAAATACTGTGTGTATCATGCACCATACACAAAAATTCAAACGGATTGAGAATTAAATATAAAGCCCAAAACTGTAGAGCTCCTAGAAGACAGAGGGCGAAACAACACTGATTCTTAGCAGTGATTTTCCTGGATGTGACAACAAAAGCATAGAAGATAAAAAGCAAAAATAGAAAAGTGAGGAGGACTATGTTAAACTAAAAAGCTTGGGCCGCGCAAAGGAAACGGCCAGATCATAGATAGATCATAGGATGAGAGAAAATATGTGCAAACCATAAATTCTGTAAAGAATTAATATCCAAGCCGGGTGTAGTGGCACAGTCTAAAATCCTAGATACTTAGAAGGCTGAGACAATTGGATTGCAAGTTTAAGGACAGCCTGGTCAATTTGAGAGACACTGGCCTCCACTGAACTGCATCCCAGGCCTCTTCCTTTTTAAATTTCGAGACATAGTTTTACTAAGTTGCTCAGGCTGGGCTGGGGCTTGTGGTCTTCCTGCCTGAGCCTCCCGGCGCGCTGAGATCCCAGGTATGTACCACCACAGCTGGTGTGAAATTAACAACCACCACCAAAAAAATTAAAACGGGTAAGGATGTAGCTCAGTGGTGGAGTGCCTCTGCATTTAATTACCAGTACTGAAAAAAAAATCCAAAATATATAAAGAATACACTTACACTTCAGTAACAAATAAAAATCCAATGAAAAATTAGGGAAAGGACCTGAACGGACATTTCTCAAAGAAAAAGAAAGACACACAAATGCGCAAGAACATATGAAAAGACGTTCAGTGTTACAAGCTATCAGAGAAATGGTAAAGTCGTGAGATATATCTGTTAGGATGGCTATTATGACAAAGATGAGATATGAGAAAGGGAACGCTTGTATGTTATTGAGGGGATTGTAATGGTACACTTGCTATGGAAAATGGAATAAAGATTCTTAAATGTTAAAAGTCAAACTGACATAACAGCAATCTTTTGGTTTTGTGTTTAAAAACATGAAATCAGTATCTAGAAGAAATAGCCATTGCCCCATTTTGGAGCATTATTCACAATAGCCAAAATATGGAAACAACCTATATGCTCATTGGTAGATAAATATAGCGCGCGCACACACACACACACACACACACACACACACACACACACACACACACCAGTATTATTTTACTTTTAAAAAGTTATATCATTTATGAGAATAGACAAAATGGGTAAACTGGAGGACACTGAGCTACATGAAACAGACCAGGCGCTCAGGGACAAATACTGTATGATCTGTTTATATCTGGAGTCAGTAGAATGGTAGAACACCGTGATGACTAAAGATGACACAATATTTTATTCTTGAAATTTGCTAACAGTACCTCTGAAGTGTTCTCACCACACAGACATATGAAAAACAGCTGTGGGAGGCCATGGATCTGTTTGTAGGTTTGATTGTGATAAACATTTTACAGCGTATTTATGTTTCAAAGCATCATATTACATATCTGGACTGTATACAATTGTCAATCATACCTCTGTAATGCCGGAAATAAAAGCCACTGCCTTCCTTGACTTGTAGCAGGATAATGGGATAATGTAACAACAAAGCTCTCACGGGGTGCAGGAAACTTTATCTGGGACTTCCTGGTCTGTAGAATTGTAAGTAAGCAGAAGCAAACTTATCAGGGTCACAGGTTTTGTTATAGTAGCACAAATAGACTGAGCCACCGTGGGAACAGGAAGTGTCACAGACTTGGCCCACCAGGCCCCTCTTAGCTTTTCCTTGAGGTGGAAAACTAGTCTTCTTCCTTAGCCTAGTACCTGTTGGGCACCTGCCTCCAATGAGGGGAAGAAGAACAGGCGCCGCGCCAGCCACTCTCCCCAAAGGCTGTCCTTTCTCCACCTTCCGGAGAGCATTTTGGCCGGTCACTACTGTTTTACACCTCTGCAACCTGCCCTGCCTCGTCTTGCTAGCGAGTGTCTGTTAAGATGATACTTTGGAAACATTCAATAGTGCAGAAACAAGGAAGTCAAAAATTTGTACAGGGCTGTTAGTAAATATTATTATCTCAGCTCTGCTTTTTTTTTTCCCTTCCTCCTGGGGCTTTCTGGGGGTAAATGATCGTCAGCAGCAAACCTGCTTCTCCGCTGCCCCTTCCTGTTGGCGTCAATGGAGGCTGACGCCACCAGGCTTCCTCGCTTTAATTCATCTCCGCTGAGCTGCTGCAGAGGGGTCATGGAGAGGTTACAGCAGATGTTCTTCTCGCGCTCCTGCTTAGCATTCACATTGGTTTTCTCTTGGGGGTTACCAGGGTAGGAAACAACAGAGGGGTGATTATGGAATATCAGGCACTGTGGCTTTTGCGGTGATTTTGACCAGTCAGGCCCCGTTCCCTTTCATTTCATTAGACCCGCGAGACCCCAGCATCACCATAAGGCCTTTCTGGGTAGAAATTATCTTGTTCATTCTTACATATGAGTTCAGCATAGGGCCCGGCATAAGGACAGTGAACAAGGTTTTTTTGTATTAAACAGAGGGCAACGCTGAGGGTGTGCGGAACGTGGCGATGGCCCTGGGCAGAAAGCTGGGACAGTTCTGTGACTTTACCCAGAATGCCCCATGATGAGAAGTCACTTCCAGTGGGGACACAAGGCCACCCCCAATCTCTGCCAACAGTCTCTTCCAGGCTGTGCCCTCTTCGTTTCTTCAGACGTTTGTCCTAAGACACACTGAAGCACAGAGAGATAGTGCACTGGAAATGACACAGGCTCTTCTGCTGTGTGTGGAGGGAGGAGATCAAAATCAGGCCTGACACGCTCTGAGCCACACCCCGGGACAAGAGAATGCGCTTTTGAAAACATTCATTGATTCAAGTATTTATTGTGTATCAATGCGCTATTTGCTTTAGCCTCTCAGTATACACTGCAGAACATGGACAAAAATACCTGGCCTGAGGAGGTTGTATTCTAGTTGGTGGAGACAGACAATATATGGTGAAAAAAATGAGTTCTGTTCTGTGTGGGAAGTCAGCTGCCAAGGAAAGAAGTTGTAGTTTATACATCTGATGTTTGCTGAAATCTTTATGCCCTTAAAGGAAGGGCATGGCTTTCGAAGGGTGATTGAAATCAGGGGATGCCTAGCTGGTGTTAGGGGGTGCAGCCTGGCCAGAAGAGGGGTCCCAGTGGTGTCGCTCCCGCCCCAGGTCCCCTTCACTCTCCTCTTCCTGGCTGCATGAGATGAGCAGCTCTCCTGCCAGAGCCCTTCCGGTGACAAGGGCTGACACCCCAACACCGGTGTCAAAGTAAGCCCTCCCTCTTTGATTTGTTGAGTTCTGAGTCCTGGGGACAAGAAAATTGACTAAAATGCAAGTAGAGCAGAGTAAGGGAGATGGCTGTTTTTGAGTTGAGAAGTGGTTTTAAAAATGACCTCTTTGAGAAGACGGAGATGGTGGAGAGAGAGCAGCCAAGGCAAAGGCCCAGAGGGAAGTACGCAGTGGGGGTGGCAGGGAAGTGAGTGACCTCTCTGGCTGCTTCATGGAGAGTGGAGGAAAGTGGAAAAGAGGAGAGTCTGTATCCAGGCTGAGCACAGAGTTTCAAAGTGTGAGGGGACGCAGGCTGTGAGATGTGCTCAGCTCCAGCTACGTCTTGAATGCAGAAAAGAATTCCTGGCTGATTAAATAGGTGAAACGGAAGAAGAAAAGAGTCAGTAATAACTCCAAGGGTTTAGAATGGGGTTAAGAGGTAATAGTGAACCTTTCTACAGTTTTCATGAAGAGGATGGGGTGGGCAACTCCTAGAAGAAATCCCACAAATTTAGGTCCTTAGCTCACTAGTGATGACTCTGGGTGAATAATTTTAGGAGCCTCAAGAGTCTCCCCTTATAAAAAAGGGATAATAACAGAGGTACTATAAATATGTAAAAAGTATGACATATAATAAGTATTTAATAAATGGATCTTGACAGCATTAATTTCTGCTACAGTGTGGATAAGATACTTACGTTTGGGTGCTTCAGTCTCCTTA
Source organism: Petromus typicus (assembly GCA_004026965.1). NCBI lineage: Eukaryota > Metazoa > Chordata > Mammalia > Rodentia > Petromuridae > Petromus > Petromus typicus. The sequence goes on along the minus strand of PVIR01023311.1, from coordinate 315 downwards.
TAGTGTAAATGTGACCATAGTACCCACCCCTTAGAGTTTCTGTAAGAATTAAATGAGATGATTTACAGAAAGTGCTTAGGATAACCAGTTTGAGGCCCATTGTGTAAACTCAATCAGACTCTTATTATCCAAGCAGTTCTTTCATGAAGGCTGATGTTTGTGTAAGAGCAGCTCTGCCAAGAAGCAGCAAGGATGTAGAACATACAGGAAACACCCCTCTGGGTTTAGAAGAGTATCCGTGCTCGTGTGATCTAAATGCGGGTGAGGCCAGCCCTGCCTGTGGCTTTGCACGTGGCTCTAGTAGAGCAGACCCTG
>PVIR01023310.1:0-27098 GCA_004026965.1 Petromus typicus | reverse complement strand
CTGATCTGCTGAAATTTTTCATACAGACTAGTGGATAAGAAAAGAAATGTGGGTAGTAAAAGGAAAACTATAGATATGTTTGCTCAAAATATGAATAAATATATGAGCAAAGATATTGAATACACTTTATAAAATTGGCAAATAAATGAAAGGGCCATTAGTTTAGTGATATATTCTGAATGAAATTTACTTTGCCAGAGCAAGCAACCTTGCAAAATGACTTGACATTAGTTAATATTAAGTCTTGAATTTGTTCCAAAAGATTTAAGAAAGTAGTAATTTGATTTGGCACAAATTCCTAAAAAGTGAGGAGGCATGACATCTAAGTAATAACATCTGATGTCAATCTCAACTATGTACAGTATATTGATCCTAGTACCAACTTACTTAGCCTATAATAACATAATGACAGCTGTTTAATTTTGATGTTAATTGAAATTGTTACCATACAGGTACTGTTGTAAAATTTCTGAATAACTGAGATGAGTTAAAATTAAAAACTTTTCTTGTTGAAGAGCTATACAAAAATGGAATTAAATGAAATATTTTCAATTGCTGTGGTGCTGAACATGCCAAGTATAGTGGGAATATATCTACATAAAAGATTTACAAGTAGCAAGGGGTAGAGAATCCATTATTTCAAATACTTTAGAAGAGCTTATTTATAGCTGATATGTTATGTAGATGATTAAATCAGCATACTACAACCCAGGAGTGCTCCAAATTTAGGGCTCAACACCCCATCACCCTTTGAAATACTGTAAAATACTTCAAATAAATTTCAAAAGTGGATTGTAACCATTAGTATTAAACACATAACCATTAAAATAAATATTTTGAAAACACTAATATCAAACAGAATAATAATTATATTTAATATAAGTAACATTTTATGAAATGGCTACATTTTTCAAAAAGTTTAGTAGCAAACAGTTGCAATTTTGTAAACCATCTTATGGCTGAGTCATAAGAAGAGAACTGGACTATCATACTGACTCCATATTCAAGTCATCACACATTCCCCCAAATCATTGTTTTGGTTGAAATATATGAAAAAAATCTAGACTCAGAAAAATATACACATAGAAAAGAGAAAAATATTTTAATACCTTTTGCATATTTTTGTAAATTCCTCTTTGATTCAACACCAAAACTCAATAAGTGACGATTTATTATTAATGGTTATTCTCAATAGGTAATTATAAAGCATCAATAAACTTCATTATAGTAAAATTCACTGATCTGTTTTTGCACTTTACATAAAATTTATACACCTTGGAAGTTTCTGAGTTCAATCTCTGGTACACACCTTGAATTCTTCATTGAGAAAATACTGATGCACTGTTCTGGGACTCTTCTTGATGCTGATATATTTCATTAAAAATAACATTCTTTCATATTATGCCTTTCTCTTCAGAAAGAGGTGTAAGTGTTAGAAAGCCATGGAATTCGCAGTAATGAGTAAAGCATTTCAAAAATCTAACTTGATCTTCAAGTTCAATTTTTATTTTGACAACCAATTTTGTCACTAATTTTCCTTGAAATTACAGAATCATTGCATTCATTTTTTGAGAAAATGCCTGCAAAACTCCTCATTGTGAATAATAGTTTGTATGAATGTCATTTTTGAGAAAATAGTAGTATTTCACTTAAAAAGTATTTCTTTCAGTTGACTATTCAATTGATTTCTCCTTTTTAAATAATGTGTCATACTATATAATATTTAGCAGAAGGGTGTTATATGTACTTCATATTTAGTCATAAAGAGTAATAAAAATGATGAACATTCCCAGGTATTCTTTAAATTAATATTTTTATTCTTAATCTTAAAAACCTTAACTTTTAATAGTAATCTTAAATCAAGTGTAATCTTAAATACATTGCTCTTATTTCTCCAGAAAATGGATAGTAATGAAGAATATAATTGCTAGTAGACTGTGATGCTCCTGACTTCATTTATGCTAAGTGCCCATAGGCTTGACTGTCTTTGCCTCTGGCGCCATTAATGAAACTGTCACATATTAAAAGTGTAGTTCATGTCTTAGTACACTATACAAGTAATTTGGATCTCACAAACCCCTGGAGTTCTGCAGAACAGCTGGTACCTTGTTGATAGATTGGTTGAAAGAATAGGAGAGTAATCTCTCCTATGTACGTCACAGCTCTGACCCTATGACTGTGGGCTAATTCCTTAATCTCTGTACCTCCTTTTGCTCATCTGTGGAATGGAAGTCATAACAGCCAAAGGGAAATTAGATCACACTTGGTGGAAATAAATGTAAGACTCTAGCCACCTGTAAGAAAGACTCGATGTTTCATTGTTCATACCATTTGTATTAATAAAACACACTACCAGTTTATTAATGTGGTGGAGTCACTATATTACCATTCATATGTTAATTATTCTGCTCTCTTGCCTCTAAAATGTTTAATATGTTAAACTTCCATTTCTATGTAAATCAGAAAAAGTGACATTTTACCTGAAAGGCATTTTCTTAAGAACTAGCACTACAAGGCTCCAATTACATAATTCATGATATTTTAGAAATAAAGATTCTTAGCAGTTAAAGAATTTTGAGAGAAGTCAAGACTACAGGGCCAATGTAAATTATCTTTAAACTTGATTTTGATTTTATGGAATATGAAAGCCTCATTTTCATATTCCATTCAGTGACTTAAAATTATTTATATTTTGAGTACAGATAAGAGAAACTGCATCTACCTCTTAAGAGTGCGACTATTTCTTTACTCACCTTTATAAAATTTGACTTACCACACATGAAAATAGTATTCAGGTAGTTAATGTACGAGCAATGTCTGATATGAGGCTATTCTTGACAACACAACACAATGACAGGATAAGTCCTTATGCCTGCAAAATAGCTGGCAGTACAGCAAGGACCTTGGAGACAGGGTCCTTGTTGTTGAATCCTGGCTGTTGCTGGACTTTAACATGATAAAGTCAACTCTGTAATGTTCAAGTTTCTCACCTGTGCAGAGTGAATAATATGAGAAATTACATTTCACCATTATTTATTTAAGGACAAAATGTTTGTGCAAGTAAAAGGACTAGTCATTAGTACTTTATTATTTGATTAGATTAATGAAATTTTAGAGCAAAAGAGGAAAGAAAAGAGTGATACTGTTTCATCTCCTCAAGAGCATAAAGTTCATCTCATACTCTTGATGAGGATTACTGTAGAATTAAGAAAATACATCAGTTAGCCATGGACGCTGATATAACAGGAATTCTTGCTTCACAGTTCTGAGGGTACAAGCCAGGGTCATTATTTGAACAAGGTGGTGGCTTCCGAGGGCTGTAGAGGAAGTGTCCGCTGCAGGCTTCTCCCTCAGCTTCTAGCTGGTGGTCTCTTCTCCATGTCTTCACATTGTCTTCCATCTGCACAAGACGGTCCAAATTTCTTTTTATAAGGATTCTCGCTATGCAGGACGGAAGCCCACCATAATGGCCTTTGACTCTACCACCTCTTTAAAGACTATCTTTAGCTAAGGCTGCATTGAGAAGGACCGGGCATCACGCCCTCACCATGAATATTTGAAGAGAAACAATCTAGCCCTTAATGAAAGAGTCTGTTTGATGAACATGATTTTAGAGGAAATATGTTTTATTACTCAGAGAGAATTTCCTCCAAAATATCCTTAAAAGATAATCACTTTCTTTAAAATTGCCAGAACACCACAAAAACTATGTATGTGATTCTTATTTTTATTGGTCTAGCTAATCCACTGGATTTTAATTTCATAAATTGTAAGAATATGTACTTTACTCCAGCATGGGGCTTTAGTCTCTGATTCACCACTTTAATCAACAAGGCTAAACTTCTCGAGAGAGAAGACACCTTGTATCAATCATTTCATTCCTATGGGGCCTTAATATATAAGGTAAACCCAAGCTTTGCCGAACAGAATTTAATCAAAAACCCCTTAAAGAGATTTGACAAATGTAATCGTCATATCTCTGCTTTAATTCAGACTGACCTCATTAAATATGTTACACTTGCCACATTTAAATTCATGTAGTTTCCCAATACATAAATTGTCATCACAGTCCACCACCTCACTGATTCACTAAAGTTTTCTTACCTCTGTCTTCTCTTCATGTATATGGAAAAGTCTTTAGCATCAAAACCTTTCTGTACCACTTCTTGTTATCTAATAAAGCATGACAAGTTCTGTACCGCAATTTGTTATCTAATAAAGTATCTTTGTGTTGCCTCCGTACCATTTTAAGTGGTAATTGCAAAGCATTTACATTTACACACAATTTGACTATTAAGCAAATAACTTTCTGAAAGGCTGAAAAATCTGTTAAATGGATAAGTTGCTGAAGTGTTCATCAGAAGTCTAAGGAACTATGGCAGTGAAAAACTTTCCCATATCTTTTCAAAAGCCCAAGATAAAATTGGGAATTATAGGAGAAGATAGGGTTCACAGTTGTCAGGGGGATATCCAATGACCATCCCACGGGTGAAGTGCCTACCAGATGTAAAGAACCTCGCAATGAGAATCACGCAATATTTTGATTAAGATAATCATCAGATATGGAGGCTCTGGGAAGGAGACAGCCTTTGATTGTATGCAGACCTGAGCTCTCTAAGGCATCCAACAGAACAAGTGAGATCATTGGAATGGCTACAGAATGAAATTTCATTCTTCTCTCCAGCTGTACAAATCCTAGAACCAGGCGTGCTAGTTAAAATCCACCCACCCAAAAAGCATTCTCTTCCCACTGACCCTTTAAAGAAGATGTAAATAATCCAGACTTTCATTTGAGCTTCACGATATCCACAGAGCCATCTAGATTCTGGGCACAAAAACTTTCTTAGTTGCCTTAGTTGCCTAATCACAAGAGCACTTGTGTGATTGTAGATACACAGTGGGAAAGGCCTGGCGGTGAAAGAGGAGCGGGTCCACACACGCACTGGTAGTGTAAGCTACCAGTTCCTGCAAGCTGTCTGTGCTTCTGACATCTACTGGAGTCCATAGCCTATTCGGGGCTGTGAGTATTCAGCTGTGACATACGGAGTTTACCTACTAGGAAACAGATTGAAAGAAACAAAATTAAATATTCTTATTTCATGTACAATGGTAATTAGTAAGAACAGTAAAGTAGGTGCAGAAAAGAGTTCATTCTTAAAGGGTGCAATTTGATGTTGTTGATTAAGGGAGGACTCAGCAAACAATACTAGGATAAAGTGAAAAAGGAAAGATGAGAAGGAAGAGCAATGCATAGATCTGTAGGTAAAACATGTCACGGAGAGGGAGAATCTGCACAAATGTCATAAGACTACCTAGGCTTTCGAGGAGATTGCTGTGAGTGGAGTGTGACTGGGGCTAGAATATTTAAAGCTTTTCAGTACATGAAATAATTGCATGTTATATATAAGTTGTACATCCTCAGAGTGGGGATGGGCAGAGTTATAGAACTGCAGGAAATCACTGAGTGAGTAAGTTACACCAAGAGCCCTGGCTGGTTCAGTGTTAGGATGTCAGAGAAATAAAGAAGAACATGCATAGAAGACAGTGACACAGCACCAGTCAAAGAGCTAGAAATCAAGAGTGTGCATCTCAAGAGAGGGTCCATGAAGAGAAAGTGATGACATCTACATATTAAACATTTTATTCCATTCTTCCCACCTCAGGATTTCAGTATCGTCAGCTATTATCTATTTTCTAACTCACTTTCACTGGTTTCTAATCAATTTTTTTAACTTATAATCAAATTTTAAATCTTCGTGGGCAATTTTTATTTCTGAATATTGTATTTAGCTCTTTTCATGTATTATTAGTTTTAATTTTACTTGTTTCTCTCCAAATCTTATAGTTTCTATTTTACATATTTTAAGTAATGAGCAGCACATTCTTCATAACACCTCTCAGTTTGTTTTACTGCCTAACCTGTAGAGATTCCATTCGTTTGCTGATCAAAACAGTGCTCTGGCTTACAAGGGAGTTATTTCTTTTAGTCTTTTGTATTTTTAGGTTGTGAAGTCGTCTTTTAAGGGTTTTTATTGTAAAAATATGGTGACCAAAGAGACTCGGCGTAAGCATCTTACAGTTGCAACTGTTTTTAAATTTATAGTTGAATTATTTCTGAAGATTCCCAAAACCATACAGTTAAAGAAAACTGGGCCAAGTACCGGTAGGTCTTTCCTTTCCCACGACCCATGAGGACATGTCGGCTTCCTCTTCTTGCCGACCTCCCCTTGCGCAGTTTCCTGTGAGCGCGATGGGGAGGGCTCAACTCTAAGCAGGAGTGCCAGATCTAAGAAAGCACTTACTCAGGTTACAAAGGACACAGAGATAGATCTCTGTTCGGTCCTACAGCCCTCCGGTTACCATGCATTCTACATTTAAGTTCTACTTTTGGTTCTGTAGCCTGAGGATTTCCACTTCTTCCTTGTGATGAATTTTTCTTAAACTTTATCCCACATGTTTTTTATGGTTTTTTTTTGGAAGCTAGGCTCAAGAAACAGAGTTACATCATTTATTTTACCACATTATCAAAGTCAGAAAGTCTGGAAGGTCTTAGCTGTACTGAAGGCTTGCATAAATGCATATTACTCGAAGAGATATAATGAGAGATTAACTTTTAGTTTATATGTATGTATAAGCCACGGGGAAAATCTCTAGAAAACCAAAGTGGAAGACAATGATATTCGGGGATGGAGTCCTTATTTTTTTACCTTTGAAAGTAAGCTTTTCTGCACTCTACTATGTCATTTTCATGATGCTTACAGGACAAAGAATAGATGAAACAGAAGCAATATATTCTCAGCAAACAGTTGAAGTAGTTTACCAATTTTCATTTCGAGATCATAGTCCTGACTCAGTCCCAGTGTACTTAAATTCGTTTGTAACATATTATAACTCTAAAAAAGTTTACAGTTTTACAAATTTGATTAAGCTGCATAGATGAAAGAACTAAGAAAAGTCTAATTGAATTTTGCTTTATCAATCATTTTGAGAACCTTGTGCTTGTTTACATCAGATTTTCAATTCAAATATCAAAGATAATTTCATTCCAACAAGAAATTGTCTTCGATTTAGCATTAAGGAGACCCATGTAATTTGCAAAAATGTGCAAGCTGAACAACAACACAAATTGCTACAGTGCCGTCGGTGTCATTTTAACATGGTTAATGTTCCAGTGAAACAAATACAGGAATCAGAAAAAGAATGGTTTTCTCTGCTTTAAATGGAGCCTTTGTTTTATGCATCCACATTGTATCTGATAAGACACGAAGCATTTAGTTCTATTTTGTAACTACAGCTTCAGATCAATCAATGTGTTCATTGTGATTCAAATTATCGTATAGACAAATGTATTTGGGGGGAAAAAAAGCATTTTGATTCCATATGACATTAAATCGTTGTTATAGTGGTTTGTTGTTACAGTTTGTTTGTTATAGTTGTTATTTACATTTGTGGAAACTACAAGACCATAAATGAAGTGTGAAGGAACTAACTGAAAGAGAGGAGGGTTGAGAATTTTAATCCAAATCAAGTTATTTTGAAAGTAGGAATAGAAAGAAGTAACCCAAGAGAGTCTGAATCTCAGTACATTGTTCTATATTTAATGACTTTTATTTGGTCATTTCTATTTATTATACCAAAGGCTTGATATTTTGAAAATATTTGATTAATTTTAAATCAATTCAAAATATTCTTACATAATTCCAAAGTTACTTATATTGATTATCTTCAGGCTGCTAGTAAGAACTCCACTGATTCAAGGAATTTTCACAGCTAATTTCACAAGGTTGTGAATTAATTCTGTTTCACAGGACAAGACATGTGGGCACCACTGACAGCAGGAAAATCAGAATGATGCATACTTGGTTCCCAAGTGAAGAGTATGTCACTGAAGCCGTGGTTTGGCAGAAGGATGGGCTACGTGCACCACATGTGCCACGACGTTTCATGCCATGTTTTCTCCGTGTGTAATTTTGCAATTCCTGCAATGACTTGCTCAGGCTTTCTTCATATCTTTTGATAATACAAAGAAAATTCAAACTTAAAGTACATTTTAAAACTGAGGAAAAAACAGTACTTAATCAATACTTACTGCTCCAGAATTAGAGCTGATGTGTGTTTTATAGGCATAGGTTTTTATAATATATACAAATATTAATACTCCGGTTCATATTTTGTTCTCATTCCTACTTATAGCATATTTCTTTTGGCATAAAAGAAAAGAAAACCTAACCTGAAAATGCATGAAAACTGTATTTATAAAATGCCTGGATTTCTTGGTAAGGAAATGTTTGTTTGGGTCAGCAGCTATTACAGATTCTCTGTTTATCCTTTGCTGTTTCAAAAATTCTTTGAAGATTAGCAACACTCCTTTTCTTCCTTTTTATTACTTTTCAATATTGTCAGAAACTTTTCTACAATGGAAAAATTACTTCAGTCAAATGCCTTTCTTGCATTTTCAGTACAGTTTAACAAAGAACAATTTTAAAGACCATCTCAAGGATAATCCTGCTCTCCTCCTTATTGTAGGATATGCACATCATTGTGGCCACGCTTCATCTTCAAAAATAAAACAGATCCAGCTTTTCTTTCAGAGAGGCTATACATATTGCTGCAATAAATTTCAGCCTAAAGAACTGGTCAGTCACAGGTTGAAATAGTATTTCATCCAAATAGTAGACATCACGTGATATAGCATCTGAGGTCAGGCATCCCCTGAACACTCAAATAAAAGTCAGGTGTCATTTTCATCTGTTGATACCAAACTCAAAAATTCAGAAAATGGACTTTCTGCTATTATAAAGTTTGAAAGCTTGAATTGAGCTTTAATTTGAGTGCATAAAATAGTAATCTCAGATTTTGCTGTGCCAGTCATGAATACTATAAGTCCACACAGCTGTGGAAAGCCTCCCTGGAATCTAACACAATTGGTGTGGGGGTTCAGTTCCAAATCCAAACCCCAAACCAGAGGGACAACTCCCCAGGCTTTGTGTGGCAGGTCCTTGAAGAGAGTTGCTGTCCCAGTACCACACTGGTGCAGGGCCAGTACACTACTTTCGGGAGAGAATTGCTATCCAAATTTCAAGGTCTCAGGCCAAGAAGGCACAGTCATAGGTAGCCCGAGTCCAGGTACCTCCATGTCTTCTGAGATTCATGGAGATTCTGCTGAGGCACCTGCAGGCCCTTCTGCCAGGACCTCAGTGAAGCACTGTGACTATGACATTGTCAGTACTTCTAGTCTTTCTGTTCCTCTTTCACTTCTGCTACCCCTTTCAGTCCATAGGTATGAAAGAGAGTATTGTTGGTTCCTGGGCAACCAGATGATTCCTTCTGGCTGCCTGTTCACCTGCTGCTGGTCCTCGTGGAAATGAAGTGGCATATGGCTGGTCGCTGTTTCATCCCTTACCCGCCCCCCCCCACCACAGCAGATGATTAGAGGCATTAGTTATTCTCAGTATGGGACACCATGGCTGTTCAGAACTACTCATTTTTCATTTGGTTGTTCCCCTTGAGAAGATTTTTAACAAATTTAATAACAAGTTCAGTAGGTATTTTCTTAATGTTGCAAGTTTTATAAAGCAGAAAATGCCCTCTACCTTTTCAGAATATATCAATATATATAGTACATACATATTTATATAAATGTCCATATTTATGGACAAAGCAAAAGAGAATTTTGAATGGTCTATTTGAAAATGAACAGTTAAGAAAACCATATTTATATTTTCTGTGCTGCAAGTTACTGAGTTCTCTTTTCCATTACCGTATATTAAAATATACGACTTTATATAATAACAATGCCACATTTACACGGTAGCAATTAATATAATGTTGATGTTGAATTTTCCTTCTTGACACATTAGCATTCAAGTTAATCTCTCATGAGAAAGAAGTTGTTATTATTCAAGCTACATTAGTAAAGAGACCAATATTATGAGCAGGAAAACAAAGTTTCATTGTTTAGCAGATGCCTAATTAGGGAGTTGAGCACTTGAATCAAGTGAGGCATGGAGAAGGATAATACAACATTTACATGCAGGGCACATTATTTATCAATAGGTAATAAATGCTTCCGTGAAGAGAAACACCAGAGCACAGTTGAATTTCGAGCTGTTAATTCTTCTCTTGCTTGTTTAATAATTTCAACAGCAGGACAGATCAACTTTGCTATTATAGCTTCTGTTAAGTTAAACAATTGATTATTTTTCCCAGTGGGAGAAAAAAAAATACCTTAATGACCATAAAACTTGAATCTTGCAAAGTTTTATTTTCAGAAACACACCATGAATATTGTTAAGTTTAATGAGGAATCAGAAATACTGGTGAAATAAAGCAGGTTTTCAGGCATTGCTGAAATCCACAAATGAGCCGAATTAAAAAGATAGCACTGGTGGAAATGAAATGTTCTGTAAAAAACAGCTGCTTTGTATAATGCATGGCCAACAAATAATGGGTCACTCCATTCTTTTTCAATTTTTCTGTCAAAGAAAAAGGGGAAAAAAAGTTTTGAACTGCTTTAGATTTCCACCATATGAATGGCAGGGCTATTTTAATACCACTTCTGACTTTTAAACAAAGAGAATCACACACTACAACTATTTAATCACAATGATTGTATATAAAATATCCTATTATGATGGAGCACAAATTCCCATCAAGCAATTACTCTGCCACACTGTGGGATGGTAAGGGAGGTCTGATCAGACTTTAGGAGGAGGTTAGGGCTTCATTATCCCAGCAGAAGTAATGACATGAAGCCACGCTTGTAATTTTAGGGAGTTGGGGCTTTGTACATCAAATGTGACCATTTCCTTAATTAGGATTCTGTAGAAACAAACCAAAATAGAGAATAAAGTACACAGAAAATTCTGATTCATTTGCTTAGGATCTCTACATCAGTTTATCCTGTTCATCTTCCTATTTTGCCTCCCTCAGCTCTTTACATTTGTGTTTCTTCCAAAGTATATTTATTCCATTCTCTCTAATCTGTTGTTGGGTATCCTTTATGCATTTCTATGTGAATCTTCACAAAAGCAGCCTTTGTCTACAGAGTTAGCAGTTTAAGGAAATCAGAATCAGCTGTGTCTCTGTGGCTATGCTGTAGGAGCAAGATTAGCTCATGGTAAAGATGGTTTAAAAGACAATATTCATTGTGGCACCTCAAGTTCAGGAAACAAGTTGAACCACTGAACTTACCTGTGTCAAATTAAAGTCTAGAGAAATAATAAATAGTATATAGTTACATATTAATGTCTGTGTTTGAGGATAGCCCACCGTTTATGACACACTGCATGACATGGTGGTTAATTTAGTTATTAAGTGTCCAAGCAGTTGAACATGGTGTTCCCCCTTCCCATCTCAACTCCTCCACGTCTGGATACCACTGTCCAGGTCGAGCTGACGTGTTCTTTGCTCTTCTGCACAGTGCAGAGCCCTTAAGCAGAGAGGTTTGGAGTCTGGATTGCTCTTGCAATAACTTTTCCTGCTTCTAAAATGAAGTAGTGTAACAGGGGTATGACTGGGCAGAAATACCAACTTTTTCAACTCAGCTGCCCATATCCAGACACATGTACTGACTGTTGCACTCTTTGGCTATTCTCTGTGGCCATTGATGACCTCCACATGTCAGGCAGTAATACTGGCTCTGTACTGAAGCTTCCTAGGTCTCTTTTTGAAGGCTTTGAGGTAGTGATCAGCTGTAGGAGTCCACTTCCTCATCAGGACCCAACTGTGGGTTGGACCAGTTCTGGCCCCTCGGAAGTTCTTGGAGGCTGTCAGTCCCCCGTTATTGGAGCCCTTTTTGGAATTGAGACACATCAGGCCTCTTGATCTTTAGGTGTCAGCCCTTGATGTGAATTCAAACACATTCTCAAAGTTCCACTATCTTGTTTCGCAAGTCTGTTTCTTTCAAAATACTGTGATATGAATGAGACCTACAGGCTGCTATGATTTTGTGGAGGGCATTAAAAGATATGTGCATTATGCTAAATGCAGAAGCATGAGCACATGCATGGAGCTTCAAAAATCCATTTAGTTTTTCAGGCATGCTCAGAAGAAACTATAGCAATCTCAGAGGACTACTGAGTCAGAATTGTATCACTTAGGAAAGTGTGTGTGTGTGTGTGTGTGTGTGTGTGTGTGTGTGTGTGTGTGTGTGTAAAGGTAAAGAGAGGTTTAAGGTAACAATGTTCATTACCAACTTTGCAGTTACCTTGACAGTCAAAATTAGAGAAATTCAATAAAGTCTGTGTTAAAGTCAAATGGCAATAGAGTTCTCACTGAATCACAGTGTAAATTAAAGATGTGGCCTGTCAATTCTTGAGATACTGCTAAATGCTTCAAAGAAACTAAAATAGAAGAAATGGATTTCAAGATGGATGTATTTCCTTTTCAATATACTTGAGTAGAGAATAAAAGGCCCATTGTGAGGACAGTTAATCTTCCGTCTTGGTGGGAAGCCTTGTGGAGGTGTGAATGAAATGTCCTAAGTTCTCATGAAATGATGTATGCATGTTTTTCATACCTAACCCAGAAAGCAACTGCCCCTTCCTTATGTGTGTCAGATTTGTTCCTAGCTCTTTGCAAGAAAAATAAAGAACATTTTGAATTTAGATCTTTTTCTTGAAACCTAATTTTACTGAAAATATATTATCTTAAAATCCATCGCTCTTAATCTATTTAAACCATGATAGTGTTTCTCTGAAGATATTTTTCAACTGTAAGCTCTCTGAGTTTCCCTTCTCAGTAATTCTTCTGGTACAGTTATGTCACTATTTGTAATTCCTCTTTCCCAGAAGTCTTTAAGTAAATTTATTTAGTAACTATTTACTCTGTACTTATATATGTTTCCTATTCTACCAGCTATGCAGTATATATGACAGGAAGTATTGGGTCCCTGAACAGCAGCTGTTTCCCCCTTGTTTTGTTTGGTTTGAAAATTATGATATTATCCTCATTTGAAAACGTGGGGCAATAATGGTAGTGATTTCTCAGACTTGGACTGAAGGTAGGACCCCAGGCATCAATAATCTGGCAGGAAAACACACACACACACACACACACACACACACACACACCTGTCCTCAGAACAAATGACAATAGAATTATTTTACTGATAGATGATTTGCAGAAAGACTAGAAAGTATCCCTATTAATTAGGCATTCAACAAATGCAAAATAAATGATGAAAAGGAACCTACAGGGGAAGGCACCAGAGCAAGACAGGATACTGAGAAACAATATAAACAGAGCCCCCCATTTGGCTCAGCCATTAAACAGCATTCACAAAGCCATTTAAAATAATTAAAATTATTTAAAATAATTCATATGAATTCATTAAAAATATAACTGTGTAGGGAGCATAAAGAGAAAGAGTATGAGCAAGAGAAACTCAAACATTAGGATAATGCAGAAACTAACAATGGGAAAGAATCCAGAGCTGGAAACAGACCCAGAAGGGACGGAGGTGCTGATTTGCAATAGATGTAGTTACACAAATACATGAGAAAATGCAGGGACATTCAGTATAATGTACTGGGAAATTGATTATTAATATTTTAAATGAAGTTTGATCCATATCCATAAAATTTGATCATGTGCATAAATACAAGAAATGAAGTAAAATTCAGTGTAAATAACTACAATAGCAAAATAATCAAACTGTAGAAAATCTTTCCAAATGTAGAGAAAGAAAGGACACATTAAGAAAGAATCAAGAAGGCATAGATATTAAGGAAACATTTAATAATTTGAATTTGTTGAAATAATAATACAGTCTTCCAAACCAGCAAGTCAGTATACACAACAACACAGGTCAATCTCTGCCCAGAGAGAAAGTTACTTCAATTATAAATGAGTATAAAAATGCTGCATGAAGGATTCTATAAATCAAACTGAAAACTACAAATAGATAATATGGCAAAATATATGTAAGAAAAACACTACAGAGTTTAAGTATATTTGCCAAAAATGATAATCAGCCTTATAGCCTTATACTAATTAGAAAGAATATTTCTCTACTTCTTTTTTCTTAGAAGGCAAGACCTTCCTCCTCGATGTTCCCTGTAATTTTCTGCTAATAGGAAAGCTCCAGGCTAAATTATTTCTTTGTATTTTCATTCTCTCAGAGGGAGTCCTAGCAGTTGCTCTTCATGTTCTGGAGAAATCCTGAAATCCTACTGATATAACTGACCTCAGGATCCTCTTATCTTTTGATAACTTGGATTCCTGTTACTCAGCTCTTCACCAAGGACTGACATGCTACACCAATGAGGCGAAGTCTATGTAGTCAGCCCCTCTCTCTTCCTCACCTGTGGCTTTTCATATGTTTTTATGTAAGTCATTGGTTTGATATAGATCTAAAGTTACACATGTATGGCACAAAATAAGAACGTTTCCCATGAATTAGTACTTCTGCTATGCAAATAAGCAAATTTTATCAGTTATGTTTGTGACTCTTCATATAAGATTTACAATAAAGTACAGTACTAAAGACAATTACAATGTAGGAGACACATATTTTTTGTTAGTTTATCATATAAAGTATACATTTGTTTTTCCTCAGTCACCTTCCCATAAGTTCCCCATTACTATAGCCAAGAAAATATAAGAGAGATCTAGTAATAGCTAAACATTATTAGGATGATTTTTTTCAAATATTTAATCTTCTGATGTAGGGAGGGATATTATTAGAATACAAAAATTATCACAAAAATAGATCATATTTTCTAATACAGAGAGAGGCATTATTATGGTCTAGGTCTAGATGTCCTCCCAAAGCCCCATGCAGTCCCAGGTGGGTGAATCTCGAGTGCATGATGCTATGATTTAAGGAGTGTTATCACTAAACCACGTGAGTGACTGGTTAAGCACCACATTAACCCCTGGTAGCCTGGATGGGAAAAAAGAGGCAGAAAGATGCTGTTAAAGTCCCTTGTTGCTTTTGCCACTTCTGATACTCTGCATCCTTTCCCCTCTGCTACAGGCTGTCCTGACTCAGATCCAGCTCATGATGGACTGAAACTGCTACAAACTATGAACTAAATAAACCCCTCCTCCTTTAACTTTGGGTGTTGGGTATTGTGACTGCAATGAGAGAAGAGTAACTAACACAGACATATCTCATTTTTCATGACCATGATGCTAATGATTATAAAATAGAGACAGATGGCTTGGCAATAATCTGTGAAAACAATAGTCCTTGGATAGTCTACAGCAGGTGCTTCAGGAGCTTTTTAATAGAAATAAAATGAAGACTGTTCAGAAAATGCCAATTATCTTATGAAATGAATATTTAGCCAATGAAATAGACATGATATCAAATATTTAGGTGTATTTTTATTAGGTATCTTGAAAGTGATGTTAAAATCACTTTCATATGCCTTACTTATTTAAGATGAAAATATTCCATAAATGTGAAGTATTGACAACAACAAATCTTTACTGGATTTTATTTTTCATTTTGTGATATCATAATGACTAATATATTTGCACTGTTGTGATGTCAGCATGCTAATATATTAAGGGTTGTACAGATAAAAGTATGTAAGTTAGAAGCAAATTATATAAAACTATCTGAAACTTAATAGTGCCCAAACTTGTCAAGTCTTCTAGCTAAAATTGAGTGCTGAGTGGACTTCCTGAGTCTTCTTAAATATTTCTTTGTACTCATTGAGATTTAAAAGTGAAACATTTCACAGAAAACTGTAAACCATCTCTGTATCTGCCCACATACACATGAACTGTGTCATATCTGGAAGTGATAACTAAAACCTGGCAACCTCCCCTTCATGGCTCAAGGTCAAAGGCAGTCTAAATATAGAAGCTAATCTCATTTCTAAATAATAAGGTGCAAATAAGGTCACTAGTCAAATTTTACAAATCAGGTCAATTGTAAAATTGTAAAGGCCAAGAATGAAATGTCATCTGTAATCTATGCTGGCAGGTATGAGCATCTAGTCTACATTTCTGTAACCCACTACCTTCTATCATGTTGTACGATTATCTCACTCAATCACATTTTTGGACAGAGAGTCTTCATTGCTTTCCATTAGGTCTCTTGGTTTCTTTAAACATATTTCTCATATTGTAGGCTTTTAAAACTTTATCCTAAATATCACAATCTTCCAATAAACTGTTTCTTATAACTGGATTAGAAGATTTGTGTCAATCAGAATCTTCAGGTGTCTAAGGATTTCTGTGGATCCTGAATGACTGTTATACATACATACACTCATCGGGAAGTCATTTTCTAACATTCACTGTTACCCAGCGGTCAATACAAGGGTGACAGCAAGGGTTAATTTGCCATAGTCATTTTTATATTTAAAGGGTCTCATTTTCCATAGATTTATAAATTATTATTCACAGGTGCTTTTCATATTTTAAGTGCCACATTTTTACTTTACAGTTCAAGAGACATGAACTTCTTTTTATATTCAATAAGATTTTTAACTTGTTGAAAATCAGCCAAGCATAGAAAGCTCATTAATAGAGAGAGATGGAAAGATGAGCTTAGGAAAGGGCTTTCAGAAAGAAAAGGGGAAAAAATAATCCACTACTGCTCATGTTCCAGGGAATATTAAAATAAAATTTAGATATTTTTTATTTTGTCTAAAGCTTTAAAATTGGGACTTTCAGTTTAGATAGATTTCAAATCAATGCACAACACTGACAGGGCTATATTCAGAATGTGTTCAGTCACAGATTTTGAACTATTTTGGTTAAGCCTTAAAAATTCTATCAGAAGCTACTGGTAAAGATTGACACTTATCCTAGATGGTTATAATAGTTTCAAGCATTGTGCCATATCTTCCAATAACTTAAATGAATAATAAGCCTCTAGTATAAAAATATGTAAAGACAATATAAAAAGCTACTTTACACATTATAACAATGTTATATCTTTATGTGTTTGTGTTTTGAAATAGTTCTTGCACTAAAAATATCAATGATAATCATCTGAAATTCTTCCCTTCTACTGCGAAAGCTTGGGTTGTTGAAATACTTCTTTCTCAGTTTATTAAGTGAGATACATGCGTTTGAAAATGAAACATGGATCACACTGACAAAATCTGTGCTCTCAAGATTAGCAAATCAGACCTAAATTCACAGTAACATCCAGCAATTTGGGAAACACACATACTTGGATCAAGTTTGATATTTGATTGGATAAAGTGTCATTATAAATAAGAAGGTAACTGGGTTAATAAATACTTATTTCACTTTGATGAAACAAGTATAAACTCAGCAGATGTATATTACCTGTGTGCTCCTGGTACATACTAATGGTCTTTCAATTATCGACCTTTACATGTTATTAGTTTTTCAATGATGTACAAAGGAAATGTTTACACCATATGAAGATTCATTAAAATTCATATATACTCATTGTAGTGACCTTAACAAGGGCTCTCCCACATTGTAATGCAGTAGTCTACTAGAACAATATTCTAGCACCTAGCAATCTAGTAACATTTCTGTATCTAACACTCATGATCACATATCTAAGTGCAATTTTCCAGATGAAAGAGCTTTAATTTACAAGCTATGTGAACACGTTAATTTTTCATAGCCTCTATTTCTTCATCAATAATGGACATAAGAATGATGCCATAGTTCTATGACTGCTATGTGGAACAAGTGAGTCCATTTGTGAAAAAATCTTTTCCATCTATTCACAATCAGTGTTGATTATTACTTTTCTAATGTCCTTTGCCTGGAATATCCCCTGAACTTCTACACTGAGAAGTCTGATACAGCACATTCACTGAATGCATGAGAGATCTCTGATCTGAGATCTGTCTTCTCTTCAGGATGAGAATAACATCTTTCTGATATTTTTATTATAAACAATGTCAGAAATAGTCAGAAAAAAAGTACTCAGATTATTTTATTAGGTGAAATTTTTGAAGGTAGTGAAGAATATTGTATTATCTTTATGTCTCTAATACCATAATGAGTAAATGTTAATTTTTGCTTACAAAGGCCTGGGTGGCAGTTGTGCCATAACATTTTTACAAAAGAAAAGGTATCCAGGTAACTGAGATGGAAAGGACTTGTGACATTAATCTGAGAAGCTCCACAGTCTGAGACAAGACAGGGCGGATCCCAAAATAAAACCAGGTCCTGCATAAAAAAAGTCAAAAGTCAAGGTGTCCACACCATCCTGCTTCCTGCCATAGCCAACAGGGAGGAACTGTCTCTGGCAAACAGTTCTCCTAGTCCTTAGCAAAGCTGAGAAGTACAACTGGCTGCTATATAGCCTGGCATTGTGTCAGTCTTGAAATGGAACTGATACACAAGAGATAGGAAAAAATGAAAAGAAAAAAAGAAAGAAAGAAACAGAAAAAAAAAAAACCCACAGCACTTTGAAGAAGATACATGTATTAAAACTAAACTTACAAGGGCTGGGATTTAGCCCAGTGATTCCAGTGTCTGCCTTATAAGTACAAGGGCCCGGGTTGAATCCCTGATAACCACATGCAACAATGCTGGGCATGGAGACTCACACCCATCAGCAATCAGAACCACACACCACAGTGCCAGGTGTGGTGGCTTGCCCCTATAACCCCAGCACTAGGGAGGCAGAGGCAGGAGGATTGCTGTGAGTTCAAGGCCACACTGAACTATGAAAGCTAGACCATGTCTCAAAAAAAAAAAAACCCACAAAAAATTAGTTTACAAGACTTGAAAGCAAATAAGAAATACAGTTTTGTATTCACACAGTTGGTTGTTGGCTTAAATCATCCCAGCATGGGAAGTATTGTCATTGTTGGCTTGGTACTGTGTAAGCAGCACAGCTGTTTTAGGTGAAGGTCTTCTGCTGAGCAATTCTGAGAGCAGAAGTCTAATCATTGAGCATTTGAAGCATCTCAGGATTTCTGATTGCATCACTTCATTTAGTCTAAATAACTGTCTGTGAGTTAAGGGTAATATATTATAACTACTTTAATTTGTTAACAAATACAAAATACAGCTTTGAACCTTGAGAAGTGATGAACAAAAAAATATAAGAAGAGTTCGTGAGCTCGTAAGCTAATAAGCCATCTACAGTAGCTAAATTTTCTTTAGTTGGTGGAAATGGAGGTAGAATAAAATTAAAAATGAAGACTCACAAGGTCATTTGCCATGTTCTGCCTTTAAACAGACATTTAAAAGGAGAGATGATTGACATGACAGGAATAGGTGCATTTATTGTCATTTCTCTCAGGTAGGTATATGTATAGACATGTCACTCTAAAAATGTACTGTAGAACTATGTATAATCATTGAAAAAATACAAATAAGAGCAATAGAGTTGTGTTTCCCATGAACGTCAGCTTTCTCATTATATTCCACAACACTATCTTGCCAGATAAACCTGTAGGAGACTGTTATTCCTCAAACACTCTCCATACATTGCTCAACTGCAGGCTGACATTTAATTTACTAAACAAAATCCCAAGGCCAGTTATTTTGCACCTTTATCTTATACATAAGTTGATTTTTTTCTGCCTAAAGACCATAGAATGTTTTGTGGGTTTTTTGTTTTGTTTTGTTTTTTTCTTTTTTTGTTTTGGGGGGGTCCTTCAAATTGAAGATTACGAATACATGAATCTTCGTTCTTCATTTTATATTAACTTTTTGGGGGACGTAGTTTGAATTTTTGTTCTCAAGATTGAATTCCTCTGGGCCGGGGAGTTAGCTCAGTGGTTCCAGCGTCTCTCTTGCAAGCGCAAGGGGCTGGGTTCGATCCCAGTAACCACATACCATACTGGGCATGGAGACTCATGCCCAGCAGCAACCAGCACCACATACCACAGTGCCGGGCGTGGTGGCTCACGCCTGTAATCCCAGTACTCGGGAGGCAGAGGCAGGAGAATTGCTTTGATGTGAGTTTGAGGCTGGACTGAGGGCCAGCCTGAACCACAAAGTGAGACCTTGTCTCAAAAAACCTAAAAAAAAAAAAGATTGAATTCCTCTAATTGTAAGAAGTGTCTTGATCTTTTATTTGTTTTTTTCCTAGAAATTCAATCACATTTATGTCTGTTTATTTTTATGTCCATCATCTTCTTAATCACATTTTAATATTTTAACTATTTTGATATAAATATTTGTAATATTTATATTACAAATTACAATATTTGTAATTACAAATATTACAAATATGTAATATTTGTAATATATATATATTACACCAGTAATATATATATATATATATATATATATATCTTATAGTTTCCTCATTCTTGTATCTGAGTTTAGTAATATTAATTCCATTTATTTCTGGCTCTAATATAGTTTACCCTCTTGTGGTACTTTATTATTTTCATCCTACATTTTTCTGAGCTTTGCAGGTTTATATTTTATCTTCTAATATATCTTTCTGTTTTAATCACTACTGTCATCTCTTTTATCTTTTCTTTAAAGTTATTTTTACATTAAAAAAACTTCTTTGCTTTACATATGAATATGGAGACACATTTGTAAGGCAATTTCAGATTCCCTGAGCTAATTCTTTTTCCTATGTATATCATCCTTCTGAATTTTGAGCATTATGTTTATCAGCTTGCCTTTCCCAGTGTTACCTGGACATGTGTTTGTTACTAGGATTTTTTCTTTGAGTTTCTCTTTAATCAAATCAATTCCACCTGATCTGCCTGCTCAGCAGGGCTAAAATAAGAGAGGTGGGTATTGATCTGGAATCACAACTTCAGCAAGGAACTGCTGAGAAGTTGACTTTTGGTATCATCTACTTAGGATGAGCCGTCACTGAGAAAGAAGGCACTAGTTCTCCATGAAGGGCATAGTCCACAGGTATTTTATCTGATATTTCATCTTTGCTTAGTCTTGCCTATAAAACTGGAGGCCATTCATATTCCATCCTCCATTATGATCTACTACCATCACACCACTTTTATGGACTACAAACATGAACTACAGAAAACGGAAGTGGTTGTCAATAACATCCTTTCTTTATCCATAGTTTCTACTGGGCTACAGAAGGCCCCATCATAACAGGCTGCTACAATTTTTTTTATTTGACTGTTCTATTGGCTCTCCTCTTGTGGGACACAATATCTGACATCTACAACTTAAACAGGGAGGTTTTAATTTGATTCACAACTTCAGAGGATTAAATCCGTGGTCAGCTGGTTCCATCAATAACATTACGGCTGAAGAATACGCTAGAGCCAAGAGGAAAAGTTGATTGTGTCTGACAAGGAGAGCAGGTGAGCGGTGCCTGAGAGGAAAGGGTGACAACTGATTTGAGAATGCAAGTTAAGCTTCTATGACCACCCAGCACCACATCCAGACCCAGGCTCCACCTGTCATCGCTGTGGCTCCCAGGCCACTCTAGTCAATGTGTTCAGGCCCAAGTGGCAAAACCACTGACGACACCTCTTCTGAATTTCATCTCAGTAGTTAAACTTAGCTCATTTGGTTCTGCACAGAAGCCATAGTTTTATAAGCATTCCCACACAGAGGACAGACAAGTTTGACTTGGCATTAATGTTTTCACAAGAAGCATCAATTAACCATTTGGTGGTAGACAAAAGTTGGTACAACTCTTACTGGAATGATTTTTATAGAGGAGCTCTAAATGATTCAGATACCACAATGTAAACTTACAACATGTCCTCTGAATAAAATTTTCAATTTTTTTACATGAGAAAATAGTTTCTGGGCATTTTAAGATCCCTACTAATATAATTTCACTAAATAAATCTTCAATTAAACCCAAACTAATTACTATGTTGTTTTTCACATATAGTTGAAAGTTAAATTAACTCATACAAAAATTTTGAAGGGCCTGAGTGACTCCATCTTGAAGCCCAGCCTCCATTCTGTTATTTGCTCTCTGTCCCAAGTAAAAGCCACAGCGACCTTGTCATATCTCATTCCCTAAGTCCTAATCATTTCCTGAGTCCCAGTACATTTTGCCCCCACCTTGTCCTATCTCCTGTGTTCTGGCTCACAAAAGGGATTATGTCATAAATCACATAAATAAAAAGGGGGAGGGAGAAAGAGAAGAGAACCTATGTAATCTGCCAATACTATAAAAAAGACAAGCCTGCCCCATTTCGAGGTCTCTCACTTTGCTCAGCAGACCCACAGCATGCTGTGTCAATAAAGTCCCTTTGTACTTGCATATGAGTTTGGACTTATTTTGGGATGGAGATTTCTGGACCCAAGAATTTCTAAATGACATATTCAGGTTTACTTTATGTCTTCCTAAAATGTTTCTTGCATCATTTGAAGTTAAGTAGAAGGTGCAAAAACAGGCCCTCAGTATCTGCTTTTGACTAATCAGTGTTTAATTTTTCAACCTTGCTGAAGTAGTATTTTTCTTTCTCAGCATATCGGATCTTTTTCTGCAGTTTTTGTGTGAGCACATCTGCCTTTCAATTATAAATCTTCAGGAATAAATTTCTAAAATCTGTGCTTCAGTTCAGCACATGATAGTGCTGAGTATTAGTTTCCAATTTTAAGGAATTCTTTACTGGTACCAACAAAGTTTTAAATCACATTAAAAATCAATTTCTCATGGATCTTACTTTTCATTTTTACATAGATATATGGTTTTAACTTGTAAAATATTTAAGTACTCTCATGTTAAAGATGAGCTTTCACTTGTATTTTAAGATGATCTGCTCTGTCTCAAGAGTACAGAAAAGCAAGTGTTGACTTAGCAAATAATTTAAACATAAGTTTACAATTGCTATGTCAAAGCAATTCTTGATCAGACCAGTTATTTCTAGATTCATCCTTGTGACGCATTCTCTCCTGTTCTAGCTCTTGTACTGTCACTACCTCATGCTGTACTAACTGATGGCGTCAGTGTAAATGGTCTCGACTCACCAACTAAAAGAAACAGCCTGGTAGACAAGATCCAAAATCTGCTGCATAAAGGCAACACACTTAACTCAAAAGAATTCATAGACTAAAAATTAAAAGATACTTCACTTGACAGAAACCTGGACAACAGCACAGACAGCTTTTCTACTTGCAAACAAATTGAACTTCAAGCCAAGACTGATTAGAGACAAAAAAGTTCACTATATTTAAGAGAAAACTCCAAGAAGACGAGATAACAACTGCAAATGTATTTGTACCAAATACTGCTGTGCTTAGCTTCATAAAATAAATATTTACAGAGAAATCAAAAATACATTGTAACAGGCTTTTTACATGAAATACACACACATATATATACACATACATATATACATACATATATGTACATACATATATATGTATTTATATATATACACACACACAATAGGAAAAGTTTCTTGAATGTGGCTTTTATTTATGAAGGTGTATAGAGTTGCTATGACCATAGGCCCTGAAGTTTGAATCCTAGCTCCTCCCTAGTCATCTGTAACATTTGGAAGTTTATATATTATTCCTGTGCATTGTCCTGGGTATTTCAAACAGCTCTAAAAGCATTATGAGCCATCATATGCAAAGCCCTCAAATCATTTCCTCACACATGGGAGTAAATTTAGCATTTTCTCTTTTTTCCCTTTCATTTAAATCATGAAAGATTATCAAACATACTGGATATATATAATGTTTAACTTCAAAAAAACCCAAAACAAATCTCAAGATGTATAGATATTATATAATAGTATTCTCCTAATTTAAATTAATTTATAAATTCATTCACATTAAATCCTGATGAAAGACTGAAGAAATGGCAGAGATAGTTTTAATTCTTGAGAATAGTTCTTAAAGCACGGGTAAAAAAAAAAGGATGGACAAGAATTTTTAGGAGATAGGTAAGTGGTTAAAAATAATGAAGGAATAAGAAACAATGATGTCTTTCTATCATAGAAGAGCTGTTAAAATTGCACAAAAGCCCATTTGATTTAACCCTTAATATCTTCTTAGTGAAAGACATTAATATTTCAGAGGCTAGAACCCAAAAGAACTATATGACAGTCCACATTTTTCTTTCCATGTATATTAACAAGTTAGTACACTTGTTAGTAGGAGAAATTTCCTCCAAAATAATTAAATTAGCTGAACACAAGAACTTATCATTGTATGGAAATTAAAGTTCCCCTGAACAAGATATAAAATTTTTATATAATTTTCTCTAAGTTTTTAGAAGCTTTCTTCAGGTAAAATAACTATTTAGATACTTAATAAAAACTGAAAGTGTATCGATTACTGTGTCCTAGGAATTTTAGGGTTAAATGTGAATTTGATGTGGCACAAATACATTAAGACATATAATTCAATATCTTACTCTAACACTTATTCTCAAGCTATGTGATAATGTTCGTGAAATTTTCTTTTTCACAGCAACGTTTCAGTTATTCAGATAACGTGTGATTGGCAGTCACTAACTCAGCTTCCCTTTGATGTTTTGGGCACATACATTTTTCTTGTAACCATAGCGATGCTTCGGAACGACTCCATAATGTCTCACATTCAGAGCTAAAAGCTCTACTTTTCCTGGAAACTATTTAACTTCCTACTCTTCCAACGGTATTATGTTTATTGTAGTACACTGTCTAGGTCCAGTACAGATTTTCTTATTTCTCCATTTCTCCTCAAAGTATAGTAGGTAGCAAATTTTCCACACATAAGTGCGTGCGCATGCACACACACACACACACACACACACACACACACACACACACGTATTCCTTTTATATGAAATTCAAGAATGTCAAAACTAATTGGTAGTAATATAAATTAAGTGTATCTTTCTCTGGATTATAACTATATCGATATGTATGTATGGAAAAATGGTGACACTGCATACTTAACTGAGTATCTTAATAAATTATACCTCAAAGTTTAAAAAAAGAGAGGCAAAAGGTCATATCAGTGTTCTACCTCAGTAGAATTTGAAGCTGTAGCTCATAATAAAATGTGAACTAGCTATACAACAAGTAAATGAAAAGGGCCAAGTGGCAGAGACTCTTTAAAGAGAGGGCTGTGAGCAAGCACCTCCGGGGGCCGCCAAAAGCAAGTAACACGAGCGACACACTCCCGTGTTAGCTGTCGGTTGTTTCTTTATCGATATTCTGCAATCGCCACCACTTCTTTTTAAATCTTGTTGGCATCCTAAATATCAAAAAACATCTGGGAAAGTAGGCAACAAACAGTAGCAGCTGTGACTGTTGGCACACGGAGGAAGAAGGCTCGGAGATGAAAGCTCCCGGTAGAACAGCTGGGACGCCCCGCCCAGTAATGGCGGAGCGCAGCATGGAAAGGGCCGTCGATCAGCTCTCTGCCTCCCAAAGCTACTAAGAATACGTCAGCACGAGGAGTAGTTCTGGTCAGGTCATGAATACATAAGACCACTAAGTCAGTCCTTCAGTCACAACACGCCAAAGTTCTCGGCGTCCCAAAACTTATACCTTCTAAGCCAGAATTTTTGAAAAGCATCATTATCTTCCTAAATACTTAGAATTTATTAAATGAATCTGCGATAAAAGAAAATACATGTTCCATCACGTTTCATTGGATTTTTTGTCTTAAAAAGCTATTTTAGATCGTGTGGTTTGTACATCCTGAGCCTTGTATCTGTAGTCTACTGAGGATACGGGGAACAAGAGATAAATCGCAGAATTATCCACTGGCACTGTATCCATCAGAAAAGCTAGAGACTGTCAAGGAAATTTAAAGAACTAAAGTTATAAGCTTGATACTATAGTCATATAAAGTACATATTTCCCAACAAATATTTTTAAGCACAATTAAACATTTATGAAATTTTATGTTCAAAATGACTATCAAAAATTTTTAAATATTTAAAGATAATTAAACCGTCTGTTTGCTTTAGAAGGCACATCTAGGTAAGTCTCACATCAAAGAGAAAACAGAGTTGACAAATTTTAGATGTGACTCATAAAAAGAACTGTCTTTGTCCATTTCTTGTTGCTAGAAGAGATTACTTGAGAATAGGTGATTTATAAAGAAAGTTCTATTTTAGTCATGATTATGAGGCTGTGAAAGTCCAAGAGCATGGTATTATGGTGGCCTTTTGTTGCTATACATATTCTACATCAAATATTTTATATAATTAATATGCTCTAACAAAGTGTAACCTATTTCAATAAAGATCTTATACCTGTCATAAAAAAGAAACGCAGACAAGTTCATTTATGGGGGGGTGGCCTGAACTTCATGATAGCTAACCCACCCTCATGGAAAGAACTTTTATTCATTCAGAGTGCCCCAAGCTCAGGGACCATGCACCTCTGCAAGGCTCCACATTCTCATATGGCTGCACTGCAGAAATAAATTTCCAACATGTGAACTTCTGTGGCAGACACTCAAACCATCACAGATATACAAAACAGCCTATTCATCAGACAATCTGAGAAAAAAATACCCACAATATTTAAATGTATACATCTTCATTAAAGGCTGATTTTAGAACACAAAAATTAACAAAACTGAAAATTTATGAGATACTCCATTAAAATGAAGTAAAGGATAATCCAAATATATTTTTAAAATAATAAAAAATAATTACAAAAAGAAGGCAAAAATTTGTGGCGTAGAAACAAAGGCCAAAAGGAAAATGAATAAAGAAGCATTTTAAAATACAAGCATCATTTATCAACCTATAAAAATGACAGAGCAAAACATAAAAGCAGAAATAAAATGTAGAAATAAAAAGGTCATAAACTCAGGAAGATCTTACCCTAGAAAGATCAAAGAAAAATATTAGAACATTATAAAAATTTATTCAAGTAAGTTTGAAAACCTACAAAATGTTCAAAGTTTTCTAGGAAAAAAAGCCTCCAAAATGAACTGAAGTAGAAAATCACAGCTCAAAACGTGCAATTAAGTCAATAACTAAACATTTTCTCTACCAAATCCAGAGATCTAAATGAAATTACCTGTCAAAATTACCTAATAAAAAATAATTGAAACTTTATAAGGACTCTTTCAGAGACTGGAAAAATAAGAAATATCTTCAATAATATCAGCATAATCTTATTTTCAGTACTATATATGAACATATGAGAGTGAATTAATATGAAGAAATTCAATTCATAAATAAGAGAACAAAAGACCTTCTTAAATTATCAGGAAAGCATCGCTTTCTGTATCTGAAAATCAAGGTACACCATAAGCAAGTTGGATAT
>PVIR01023309.1:0-27216 GCA_004026965.1 Petromus typicus | reverse complement strand
TTGTAAGTGCAAGGGCCAGGGTTAGATCCCTGGTAACCACATACATCAGTGCTGGGCATGGAGACTCATGCTCAACAGCAATCAGAACCACATACCAAAGCGCTGGGCGTGGTGGCTCATGCTTATAATCCCAGCACTTGGGAGGCAGAGGCAGGAGGATTGTGATGTGAGTTTGAGGCTGAGCTCAGGGCCAGCCTGAACTACAAAGCGAGATCCTGTCTCAAAAAAACCTTAAAAAAAAAAAAGAAAATAGAGAGCTAAGCTAAAAATACATCTGTACATTTCCTGCTTCAACTTCCACAGAAACAATGAGATAATTAACATATTTAGACACATAAACGAATTACTTTGCATGTCATTATAGTCTTTTATTTGACAAACCTAAAGTGAAAACATTAAAGTTAGATAAACAAGCTTTCCTCACCTGATAACTTTGCAGTTTTTATACATAAGATTTCTTAAACTGGTGAGAGAAAAAATACATCACTACACTTTTGATCTCAACCATCAACTGGAAGCAAAATATATTTTTAAAATTTAATTACATAAGATTCCTTAAACTGGTGAGAGGAAAAATACATCACTACTCTTATTGATCTCAACCATCAACTGGAAGCAAAATATATATTTTTAAAATTTAATTTTCTATACCGCCAAATGTTTGAGTTTTTAAAAAAATGTTAACTATGATAAGGACCTTTTCATAAGCCTCTACTCCCCTGTCCATAAATCAAGTAGGTCAGGAACACATTGACTTAAATGCCACATGCAGAAGCTTTAAAAAATGTATTCTTATAAATGTATCTTAAAAATATTTTTGTTCACTTTCTGTGGTAAGTAGAGCCTATTTGGTAAACTTCTGAGTACACTATTTTCCAAGTAAGATACATCTATTCAATATGTTTTTGTTGTATTTATTTCCTAAGTGTTAATATGTTTACAATATTTCAGTGTTACATTTGTGTAACACTATGAAAATGTCTACCTTATTTCCACCCAATACTACAGTATAGTGTTACATGCTTTTAAGGATAAAGAGTGGGCTAATTTGGGGGCAGATATAATAGGAAAAGACAGATTTGCCAGAACATTGACATGTACTTAGAAACCAAGGAGCATAATGTACAATTTAGTGGATTTAGTTATTTGAAAAGATATCCCACTCCCCTGCTAAATGAAATTAACTGTCACCTCTGATATGTTTTCAAGAGTTGTAAATAACATGCAATAACACCTCGTTATCGGCTTAATATGAGAAAAGCAAATTTAGACTATGATGCCCTAAGTTACTTTTTAAATTTTTTAAAAATTTCCTTTTGCCTCTTTTTGTTAAAAACATTAAATCTTGTGGCAGAACAGCACATCTAACATCAGAGAAAATCTCCCATCGAATAATATATAAAGTCGTTACTCCTACAATTTAGTAGGTAATCTAGAAAGCACCCTGTGTGAGAAATTGTGGATTTTGTTCTATACTGTGCAATCAGAATTTAAGCAAGCAGGTTTTTCTTTGGGTTTGCATGGGTATGGAATGTGTAAATGTAAGAAAAGATTCCAGTCTCATAAATAGCTGGAGCAGCTCATCTGTAGAATTACGTCATTGCATTTGATTCACTGAGCAGTAATATGGTTCAAAGAAATTCACTGGCCTTTATCAACAAAAAGAACAAAATGCAGATATAGAAAGGCTTCTTTGAGTTGTAATATTTTAAAGTGGATTCATTCATGGCTAGAAAAGAAAAGAGAAGGTCATCTTACAATTGGGTCATAAAAATATTAATATATACACACAGTTACAGAAAATTGGATTGATATGTGTTAAAGGGAATGCGCTGCACTTTTGTGGGACTTCTGTATGATTGAAGCAGTGATCTGAGGAGGCAGAATTGAATAGATTTCATTCTTTGTGTCATACTTAGACTTTAAATATATCATCAAAGGTCTCTAATAAATATGAACTGACAAATATATTTTGAACTTGCTACCAGTCTTTCTCATACAGATATCAACTTTAATGTTACTTCTTATTTTAATAAATAAGAAAGAAATGGCTACAATCCTTAACTCTTGACAGGTTTTCACATTGCTACCACTTCTGAAACATGTGGTTAGTAGCAGCAACGGTTTCTAAGTCTTGGATTTCAGTATGAAATTATTCCTGAGTAACATTTTAAATATTACACTGACCTCTTCTGCTACTCTGTTGGGTCTGCAACTACCTTTTAGCCATTGATGATTAGTAACAGTTAATTTTGAACTAATTAATGACCTAAGAAAAACGTCCTTTTGAAGATCAAATTAGGTGAATGTTTTTGTTCTAGGATCACTAGTAACTGTTTTCTTCCACTGATGATAAACATATTCACAAGATTGATACCTTCATTACAATTATGAAAAGGATTCAAAGCTAAAAAATTGTCATTTGTTTATTCAAATATTTGAGTTTGTTCGACCAAAATATATTTTTAAGTGAGTTGTTAAGCATATGCTTAATTTTATTAATAGGACATTTGAAATGTAATCTTAAGATTTCTTCAAAAGGTTCTGTAGAGTTTTGATTACCACCTGTATATTTAGGAATTATTGTATAATCATGTAAAATAATCATGTAAAAAATGTACACATTATAAGCATCTGACTAAATTTTCCCAAATTGAGCATGCAACCATTATCTAGCTCAAGAATTGGAGTATTATTAATGACCAAAATGCCCTTGTATTTCCTTTGCAGTCTGTGCTCACCTTTCAACTTTAACCACTTAATTGACCTTAATAGAGATTGGTTTTGCCTGCTTTTAGTGTGTAAGCAGTTTGATAGAAATTCTAACGAAGTACATGTTCTTTTCGCAGTGTTTTATGTTGGGGTGTGTACAGTTTGAGAGCTGGAAATTCCCAACCATTTTTCTGTCCATTGTCCCTGAGAGAGATCACACATGCCTGTGATCTCAATGGATTACTATTAGGATCTCTGAGGAAGGTGTATGAACATAGAGTTAGAAAATAATCTGAATATTTTTGCTCTATTCACAATGTCTCTCAAGTTCAGCATTATTAACATCTTGGGCCCAATCATTTTTTCTTGTGAGGGGTTATCCTCCACATTATAGAATTATTAGCATCCTTGGCCTCTACCCACTAAATGGCAATATACTGAATAATGTACCAAAAATTTCTTCAGAATTTGGAAATGTGTCCGAGGTCCTGGAGAGAACTACTTTATTAGAGAACACATTTTCTCTGATGATCACTGGCTTAGTAAATTAATCTGGAAAAGTTTTGGAAAAGTAGCTGTTAGCCCTTTATAAAAAGAAAGCTTTAATAATCAGCCCCCTTAGCTGTGGATTAAAGTGCTTAGATGTTGAAGCTTGTTAGTCTTCAAGAATGTTTTAGAAAGTAGATTAGAGTACATCACAATGAAATGACTTGAGCAGCATCACTAGAAATGCTAAGATGTAAAGCTGGAGGACCTCACAATCTAATGAGAAAATAGACATATCTTCCAAGATGCAGGACATATTTCATTAAGATATGCCTCTCCCTATCCTCCCTTCATAATTGTCTATGACATTTGCTATTTTACCTTAATATTTAAAGGCTAAAATATAGTGTAATTAGGACTCTTAATTGTCCACATAAACTTACGGAAGTCCATTTGTCTTCTGTTTTCTCAATTACAATGGTCTGTGTGTCACTACCTGGTGGTATGTATTCATAGTCATCATACAGGAGGCCGAGGATTGGATATTGTGTCCTGTACCTGGACATAAGGTGACATGAAAAGAGTCCTGTTATTAAACCAATTTGCTTCTAAATGACTTTAAGCTAAAAAAAATCTTACAATGGACAAAGATTTACTGCCATTTTTTAAAAAGTAATAAAGGAGAGGGCTCTCTGCCTCGAACTATGTAGGTCACTGGCAGCACAGGCCAGTGATGCCAGAGAAGGGCATGCAAGTGACATGAGCCCCACACGTGCCTCGCTTTCTGCCTAGAGAACCTTTCTTGATGACAGGATGGAGACAAGTCAAACAATTGGGAAATTTCACCAAATGAAGTTAACAGTTTAAAGCAAAGGTATAGAAAGCAGCCAGAATTTGTAGGGAAGAGTAGAAGAGGAGAGAGAACTAAGCTGCAGAGAGGTGAGACCTACGTAGGCTTTCCTGTAGCTGATCAACATATGTATGTGAAGAAACTCAAAGCTTGAGAAGAGACTGGGAAAGAGCAGCCTGGCCACATCTAGAGCTCACTTTCACGATGCGAAATGTTTTTGTTCCACTAACCAGAGTGAAAGACCTACTATCAGGGACACCCCCTTGACAACAGGTAACTACTACTTTTGTAGTGGGATGAAATCAACCTCAAGAACCTCAAGAAAAATAAGTATGAAGAAAACCGCAGCAGGGTGTGTCATTTTCAAACTGCTAAATGGGAGTAGTAGACAATCTTAAAAAGCCAGAGATAAAATAACAGTACTCAAGGGAAAAAAAAAAAAAAAAAAAAAAAAAAAAAAAAAAAAAAAAAAAAAAAAAAAAAAAAAAAAAAAAAAAAAAAAAAAACAGAGTGAACAACGCAGTTCTCATCAAACGATAAGATGGCCAAAATATTAAATGGAATGCTCCATAAATATACACTTGTCAGGTTTTACATTTTTCACTGCTTTGCGTAGGAAACTGAAATCTTGCACTATCCTGTTCCTCTTAGGATGTGAATCACCCTTTGTATCCATGGCCTATATGTATGTTATCTATCTGTCAGTAACATAGTAGCTCCTGAGTTATGAGGTCAAATGTCCTGGTAGCACAATACTTGTGTTCTTGAAACTGTTTACTTCATAATGGCCCCAAATTAAAAGAGTAGCAATTTCACAATTCATTTATGCTAAAAAAAAGATGTTTCCTTTAAGGGAAAAGGTGAAAACCCTGGACTTAATAAGAGGAAAAAAATACTTGCTGATGTTGTTAAGACCTAGGGAAATAAGTAGGAAAATGCATGATTTGATACTATCTCAAGCTCCAGGCACCCACATGGTACATAATCACCATATACATCTATAACAAGTAATGAGATTTAATTGACAACTTAAAAAAAGTCGCACAAAGAAGAGTGTAGACTCAAGTCACTCCAACCAGTATATTATCAGTCACTTAAAGAATGACACCAATTCTTCCAAATAGAAGCAGCAGTTCCCATTTCATTACAAAGAGCTAGTTCAGAATATAAATTGTGATCAAAACATATGGTCAAGGGGCCAGAGATTTAGCTCAGTGGTTCCAGCGCCTGCCTCGCAAGCTCAAGGTCCTGAGTTCGATCCCCTATAACCACATACAACAATGCAGGGCATAGTGACTCACACCTATAATCCCACCACTCAGGAGGCAGGAGGACTGCTGTGAGTTTGAGGCTGGCCTGAGCTACATAGTGAGCCCAGAGCCAGGCTGAACTACAAAGTGAGACCCTCGCTCAAAAAACAAAACAAAAAAAAGTCCATATTCCATGTAAAAATTTTATTACAACAAAATATCACCATTAATTACCCATAAAATATTCTCCTTACATTGAAAACACTTATTCCATTAGTCTCGCCTTCTGAGGCAGTTCTGGAGGTCATTTTTTTAGTGTCATTTGTTGCATGATCCTGGCTTCCTTGATGTTCTGATTCCCCTCAAAATGCTTCATTGACTTTAGTCATTTTGACTTTGGCAAACAGCCAGAAGTCACATGTTAACAGATCCACAAAATAAAGTGGATGAGTATACACTAAGAGTTTTAGAAGCCTGCCTTTCAGTTGCATGTCATTCAAAAGCAGTATTCATTGTATTTTTTAAAATTACACCTTAGAAAGGCATTCAGGAAAGAAGGGTTCTAGAACTGCTTCCTGCAGTGTCAAGAATAATGGTATAATTGAGTTTGAAGTGCAGTATATTTTAGGGAGATTAATGGCTATTTGCGTTTTACTGCAATTTTTCACTTAAACATTTATTGTATATTTTGATCATCATATATCACAAGAAAACTATATATGAATCATTTATGAATATGGAAAGAAAATTCTCAGTAAAATTCTGCAAACTACATCCAGTAACAAAGATTATAAAATACAAAAAAGTGGGCATTATTCAAAGGATGCAAGATTGTCAAAACATCAGAACATTTTTAATTACATGCATCATATTAATAGAAAGGACAAAAATCTGAAAATCAAATTGAAGGCCCCGCACTTGCCAAGCAGGCTCTGTGTCTCAGAGCTACATCCCTGCCCCAAGGACAAAAGTTTTGATTGTCTAAATAGGTCTATAAAAAACATCTGAAAACTTGCAATACATTTTTATGACTTAGAATAGTTTCATATTCTAAAAGTAGAAAGGAACATTGTCAACTTGATAAAAGCCCACAGCTACTTCATATTTAAAGGTTAAAGAGTGAGTGTTTTCCCCTCAGTCCAAGAAAATAGAAGGGTATCAACTTTTGCCATTTCTACTTGCCACTGGAGGTTCTAGGGAAGTTAGGCAATAAAAATAAATGAAATATTAGAATCTGCAGAGAAAATAAAGTCAAACCACCTGTATTTGCAAATGATACAGACATATATAAAAACCTTGAGAAGTCTGATAAACAATTATAACAAGTGAGTTTAGCAAAATTGCAGAACACAAAATATCTGCTGCAGTTCTAAAACTTGTAATGAACATTCTGAAAGTGAAAATAAGTAAACAACTCCACTTACAAAGACAAAAAATACAAAGTTGGGAAGCTTCTTCACAGCAGAGAGCCAACAGAATAAAGGGACAATCTATAGAACAGAAAATAAACTTTGTTTCCATTTTTCCCTTTTTGCCATCATATGTTTTGCTTTCCTTTCTTTGCTTTCATAATGTATACTTAGAATATACCAATAAACTAAGTAAAGGAAAAATAATTTTTTTTAAAAATTGAAAATAAATTGAACAGCTACTTCTCAAAGAAGTAATAGAATATATAAAGAACACAAAAATACTAGATCTCCCAAAATAAAAGGCCCAATCAAAAAATAAACAAAAGAATATACACTCCCTACAGTGAATACAGATGACCAATTAATACATGAAAAAATACATCTATCTCCATAACAGGTTAATAGGTAAAGAAAGTGAGGTATTTGTTCATAATGGAGCACTACTTAGCCATAAAGGAAAACAATTCATTTTTAGGAAAATGGATGTACCTTGAGACCATAATATTAAGTGAAATAAATCAGGCACAGAATATATGTTGTATATATCTACTAATTCCCCATGCTGAATGTAATCATTCTATACTTATAAGAGGTATAAATTAATAAGGATTATAATACTGTGGAATAAATTTAGCAAAATAACTTTAAGACTTTTGTTATGGTTCATATCTAAAACGTCTCGCAGAGCTTTATGTGCTCCAGTGTGAGGCTTTTATGAGTACCTGTATGGTGGGTATGTGATACTGGATTAGAGGTGTGAGAACTAGATTAGTCCACTCATTGGTTTAGCATAGGTCTAGGTGTGGATAATAGGAAGGCCTAACCTGGTGTAGGTGGCAGCATTCAAAAGGCTTGTAGTTTAGGTGGGATAAAGGGGAAACTGTGATTCATTGCTGGTGTTTTCTGCTTTCTTGTCATGGACTCTTTCTCCTATGCCTTTCCATCCTGCTATGGAACTAGATTATGGACTAAGACCTCTATAAACTAGGAGCTCAAATCAACCTCTCCTTAACTCATGGGAATGAGGTATTTTGTCCCAGCAATGACAAAATGACAAAAGCCTTGTATAGTGAAAACTAAAAACAGCTTCAAGACAGTAAAGCTTAGGGTGTTGTATAGTGTTTGCTTAACATATGTGAGGCCCTGAGTTTGGTTCCCAGCACTGCAAAAGAAAGCAAAGCAAAAAACTAAAAGTAAAAGAAAAGAAAGAAATTGAAATGGCTAAAAACGATTTCCATGCTGTTGGGTTAGAAGACGTAAAATTAAGATTATAACATGACCCAAATTGTTTGTGCATATTCAACAAAACTTCTATGCAAATCTGAGGTGTAATTTTTATAGATTAATATGGAAAAGCTAAAAGGATAATACAGATTAATATATACTAATAATAAATGAAACAATCTTGGAAAGAAGGGTACTATGAACACTCATATTCCTACTTTCAAAGCTTACTCTAAAGCTATGCTATTCAAGATATCGCAGCCCTTATTAAAACACAAAACAGAGTCTACAAATTTACCCTTCCATTTCCGGTCATTTACTTCTAGCTAAGGTACCAAGTCAGGGTAGTGGAGGAAGAAACAGTGTGTCCCACAACTTACACTGGCACAATACTAGATATCCCAATGCACAAGAATGAACTTCATATCATATAAAATAAGTAGAAATAGATCATAGATCTAAATGTAATAAAATGATAATACTCTTAAAAGTAAACCTTGTTATAAAGCTTTATGATCTGGCTTGGGCAATGGTTTCTTTCATATGCCATCAAAAGTATAAGCCAACTGGGCCAGGGATGTAGCTCTGTGTCACTGCACCTGCCTGGCAAGTGCAAGGTCCTGAGTTCAATCCTCAGTAAGAAAGACAAAACAAAACAAAAAAAAGTGTATGACAAAAAAATAGATGAGTTTGACTTACTTCAGTTTAAAAACTTGTGCTGCAAATGGCCCTTCAGGCAGTTAAAAGAACACCCATGGAGTGAAATAAAATGTCCTCAAATCACATCTCTGATAAGGGACTTGTATTAAGAATATAGGGTTCCTGCAAATCAACAAATGACGACCCAGTCGAAGAAATTAATAAACATTCTCAAGAAATACAAATGGACAAATTCGTATTGGCCAAAATGTTAAGACATTGTTGTGAGATAAACATCAAAATTAAAATGTGATACTACTTCCCACCGAGACACAGACAACAGTAAATGTTAACAGGGACGGGCAGAACTTGGAATTCTCATCCACTGCTAATGGGAATGTACATGGGTGCGGCTGCTTTAAGAAGCAATACGGCAGTTTCTCAAAAAGTTAAGCGCTGAAGTACCCTGTTACCTAGATACTCAAACTCCTAGGAGTTACTCGTAACAGCCAAAAATGAAAAAAATATAAATATTCATTGCCTGATAAATAGATAACAATGTTGTACAGTTATAAAATGGGATATTATTAGCAACAAAGAGTGAAGTACTGGCGTATATTAAAATATGGACACATCTTGAAAGTGCAAGATAAAATCATAATTATTCTATTTATATGAAATATTCTTAGTACACATTTGATGAAACTCTTTTTAAATTTGGATGACCACATGTTTGCAGTACATAGCGATTACATTTCTTGTGGGGAGTTGGTATGTACACAAGACTTGCTTTCTATTTGGTTTCAGAAAAGTCCTGGAAGGTAAGCTACAGTCATATCACTACCGTGAGGGAAAACTGTCTGAGTTTGATATCTATACAGGAAAGAGCGGGGCCAAGATACAGTGAAAGATTTATACTCTGAGTACTCATATCCATCTAAAACATTAAGCAACTGCCACTAAGTAGATTTAATGGATTTCGGTTTAAATGGGATGTTATCAAGTGCAACTCAGTGAGTCCATTCTAATCTGAATGGTTAAGCATCAGTTATTTCTATTTGCATCTGTTGTATTTAACACATTGTAAATGTAGGAAAGGCAGTTATAGGACTGTATTTAACATCCTATGAATATTTATTAGAATTATTGGCTTGTACAAAACACCCAATTTTGTCTAGTGATATATAAGCATATATACATATATAAGCATTTATATATGTATATATCTGTACCTGTATCAATTAAAAGTACAATGACTTAAATATATAATATGTATAATAAAAATATTAAAATTTTGTTTAAAAATACATTACTTTTTAGTGGTAATAGTAGTCCTTCCACCACTGGAGGATTGGTTATGTGATGAATATATTTCTTGTCTCAACTTTGATAGTTCCTTACAAACAGAAGACAATACAATCATTTGTAAAAATGTAGTAACATGAAGTAAGAAATATGATCATTTAACATGGTTACTAAATATTACCACTGTCTTCTTTTTTATCCTTGCACTAACAGTACTCGAATCCCAAATATTGAGTAGCATATAGTGTTTCTTCACCATATCCATAAGTTATACAGGATTGGAAGAAATCACTGACTAAAGTAGCGTGTCTATATTTGGTAACTTGAAATCAAATGGTTATAATTCTCAAGATAAAGATGTGAAAATTTTTGTTCTCAAAAGCTTGGTAACTATAACCAATGCATTAAATATCCAAACTTCAATATTGAAGCAGATGTAGCTTCATAACAGAAGTTTATTGGTGATTTTTATCTCTAATCACCATTTATCTAGTCCTAATAACATATTAGCCACCACTTTGGATAATTAGTACTTGTCACATCCCATATTCTGGGACATATGCTACAGGTACAGAAAGAAGCGTAATATCGTCCCTTGATGAAGTAGCTCATAATCTATCAAGGAATTTTCAGGATTATAGGGAGTTTCCCTGGTAATGAGATATGGAGATATCAAGTCAATGTCTTAGAAATATTAACAGTGCAATAAAATATCACTTAATTTTCACTTAAATTTCAGGTGAATTGTATCTTTTGAAACAAATCTTCTTCTTCAGTGTACCAGTGTATAATAAAATGTGTCTTGGGAATGTGTGTGTGTGTGTGTTTTCTAGTGCATAGGAAGTATTTTTCCAACAGCACTGAGCTGTGTTAGTTTTCTCCTTCCTGGGCCTCTGTTCCCTTTACCTCTGACTGACGCTTTATGAGGGAATCCTTCTCTTCCAGCAAGCTTGTCAGTTCATGAAGTTTGAACTGGAAGTCATTACAACTTCCTTCTCTTTTGGAAACATCTTTCTGGAACTGGTTTAATTGGGACTGAGGATATAGAAAGAAATAAGTATTATTGTAACCCCCATCAATAAAACATGTAACTAAATTCCAGTATGGTTTAGTTACTACAAAGTCAGTACAGCTAATGATAAGTTGAAAAGCAAAGTATGAATAGCTAAAAACTTCTATAAAATTTTATGATTTGAAATGCCAATTAGGAAATTCTCAGTTTTAAATGTTCCTTTCCTATTTGAGACTATTATCTCAGCAATAGTCTTGCAGTCCAATAATTAAAATAAAGCTATGAGAAGAGACTTCAGCTTCCTTCATATACTAATTAAGACATTTGAATACTAATATTTTGTTATGATTTTCAGTTCACAAGTTATTCCTCCTGCCTGACATGTCTCAGTACTCACAGCATCCTTGTATGATATGCATTATTATAACCCTTATTTACAAAAGAGATAAATGAACTTCAGAGTTTAAAGGGCACAAATTACCAAGTAAAAAATTCTGCAACTCTAAGATTTGTCTTCTGATTACCAAACTAGTCCATTTTTCTCTTGACCACATATGTGCACAGAGATGACTGATAGAGTACCATTAGTCATGTAATGGAAGAGTAAATCAGTAG
Source organism: Petromus typicus (assembly GCA_004026965.1). Classification (NCBI taxonomy): domain Eukaryota; kingdom Metazoa; phylum Chordata; class Mammalia; order Rodentia; family Petromuridae; genus Petromus; species Petromus typicus. The sequence continues at coordinate 15,711 of PVIR01023309.1, read as the reverse complement.
AAGTCTGATAGAACAATAAGTATGACTTTTAACAAATTATATTTGTTTTATTTTTATTTATGGATAAAGATAGTAAAGTCATATTTGGAGAGAAAAATTTATGATCATTGTAACTTGATATGCCAAATTTATTGGATGAGTGCAGCACAGTCCTGAATGGTCTGGATGGATCATAGAAACGTGGCTTTGGGAATTGTAGATTGCCCTTCACCTGATCTCTGATATGGTCTCCTGCTCTGCTCCTCAAACACCATGAACAAAGCAGCTTTGCTCAGCCCTGTCCTTTTGACAGGATATTCCTCCCTTAGAGTCAATGACAATAGATTGAATCTCCTAAATTGTGAGCTAAATTAAAACTTTGCTCTTTTAAATTGTATGTGTTGAATATTGTGTCCAGCAATGCTGGCGGATGCAATCGTTTTGTCCACTAAACATGTAAGTATATTTAAGTACATTTAGGAGTCAATAAATTAAGGGTTAGAATAAATCAGTTCAACAAAGTAAAGTACTACATACTTATCCTTGCAATTAGCTTGATTTTGTTACCAGTTACAGGCACATAAAATACAACAATTTTTATCGTTGTCCTTGACAGGGTTCTTGATATTTACTATATCTCAAAGTTAAGTAAGGATTTTTATGAATTCAGTTGTGGCTTTAATCTTGAATTTTTTTCTTGCCTGCATCCTTTAAAATCATGAAGGTTGCTCTACTTACTCACAAAGTCAATTATAGAAATACAAAAGAGTGAAATTAATGTCTTACTTTCCTACCCTGTTGGAGATTAAGCTAACACAGACAACAGTGACATGTATTTAAAACAAAATGTTTTGTGATATATTCCTAAAACTTCAATTGATTTTTTCTTTGTAGCTTTAAATTTGTAACTATCATGATGATTGGGTTTGAATATTTGTGCTGAACTATGTATTTATACAATGTAGGATCAACATACCCTTAACTTGCAGATCTCTCGGTCTTTCTCTAGTCTCAAATTTTTCACCATATCCATGTAGTGGTTGCCAATTTCATCCATTTTAGCCTGCAACACTGGACCTGTGCAAGTCTCAGAAACCTACACAAGACAAAATAACTTTCTGTAATTATACTGATGTGAAGAAAATACACATTATGTTATAAGGTTTATGAGTACATGAAAACCACATGATTAATTATAACATTAAAATAAGAGAAATTTGCAAAATTTGTTTTATAAAGTTCAAAGAGCAGTGTGAGGCCCATGTATAAAGTCATCTGTAATCAATCTGTCCAATTATTGAAGATAAGTAATATCTATATCTATATAGATATATATAAATATTCACAAATAGACTAATAGTTATAGAGACATATATCTTGACTGGTGACAATGCCAGGATTATAATGATATAATTAAAGCATTTATATATATATATATAAAACAACTTTTAATACCTGCAGTCTAAGACTTTTATTCTCCTGTTCTAAATTACATTTACAGTACTCCAGTTCTTTCAATCTGTACTCCATATCTGATAGTGTATGTCGAAGAGAAAGATTATTTTCCTCCAGGGCCTGGCATTTTGAGCTTGAGTCTTGAAGTCCTTGCTGTAATAAAGACACAAATACATAGATAAACACATGCCACGTTTTGCAGGGGAGTGCTCTTTTAAGTGATTGATTCAGTCAAATCAAGCAAGTATTTTTCCACATCCATTTTCTTACTTTCTTTTGTTTTCTTTTCTTTCTTTTTTTCTGGTTCTCAAACTCAGGACATCGCACTCGACAGGCAGGTGTTGTACCATTGAGCTAAATCCCCTGCCCTTGTATTTCCTAACCTTAGCTATTATGTTAACTTAACCATGTAACATACTAGATTTGTCCCTGGTCTCACTTGACTATCTTGGTGAAAATCAAGTACTGGCTGCATAGTGAGTGTTCCAATGTAGTAATCAGATTTTCTTTCTGCTATTTGACAATATAGTAGACACCAAAAAGACCATGTTCCTAGTTATACATGTGACATCTAGTAACCAAGTAAGAATTCAAGATAGTCATGAGAGTGAAGAAAGGGTGAGCTTTAGAGAGTCATTAGAATTTTCTAGGAATTATATCTGCTTAGAAATCTGAAGACCTTTGTTCATACCTTTATTTATTGTTCACAGTACAGACATGAGTTATCATCGATATATGCTTTTTACATTAACACATCACCAGATTAAATGATATCAAACCTAGATTTTCAGTGTTTATGTAATTCTTGTTATCATTCAACAACAGAAATACTTCTGCTTGTCTCTATTTTATATTTAAAGTATTTAAGTTTATCTGAGGGAGTATTTAGTCATTGGAAATATCTAAAGCCAGTCATTTCTCATATGAACACATTGTTTCATCATATTTTAATTCCATATGAATTGAATGTCTAAACTGTAATATGCATAAAGAAGATATTAATCTAGCTTATCAACCAAAGCATTAACTTACTTGCTGCTGACGGTTATTTGCTCTCACTGATGCCAAGAGTTCTTCATACTCTTTTATTTGAGATTCCTTGAATGTCAAGTCCTTCTCAAGTCTCATCTTGTCATTTTCCAGTGACTAAGAGCATAAGTTATTTATTATGATTCAGAATTATAGAAATTTGCCAAGAGACATATATACACAGATTTGTTTATCCTGATTCACTAAAACACTTGTTCTATTTGTAGTTGCTTAATAAATCATAACTCTTGAAAATTAAGCAAAATGTGGTTTTAAATGATTGAAATTTTAAAAATACGTATTGAAAGGGATTTTTCAATGGGAAAACTAACTCAGTGCAATGAAGCAAAAACATTCTGACATGTTTTAATGTTTTTCTTTAATCTACAAATACTCTGTTAATTTCAGCAGGTAGTGCACTTTCAAGTTAAAATCTAATCATCAGGATTCCCTAAAATTCCAAACCACTTGAAAGTCCTCAAGGAGTTAATTATATGGAAAGTATTCTGAATGTACCTAGCTATCTAGCTGTTGAGACCAGAAGTAATTAAAATAGAAAAGATTAAATTCTTAGAGAAAAAAGTTTTCATTTTATGCTTGATGACAAATTCAAAGTATGCTTTATTATACAGAAAAGGGGAAAGTTCTCATTCCATGAGTCAGATTACTCTAATTCTGCAGGCTACTCCCTGGCTTTAAGCTTAATTACCTTACTGGTAAACTAAATAATAAATGCACACTCAACATTCTTTTATTTACACAATGGACAATTTGTTTCTCTTCTTAGAGAAACAATTGACTAGGCTAATTGACTAGCCCAAGAAAATAATTTAACTGTGTATGGGTAAGCAAAACCTTTCTGGGTTGCACTAAATTTTAAAAGGTATATTAGTTATCTTCATTTCTGTTAGGAAGTTAAGAATCAGAAGGAATTTGGAAAGGAATCAAAATGAAACTTACTGTCAAGTCATTTTGAAGATGTCCAAGCTCCTCTCTTATGTTACTGAATGTGGATAGTATTAGCCGGAGTGATTTATCAGACATATCCCTCATCTACAGGAAGAAAACAACTAAAGGTTTGTTTTTTACTAGCATTTGAAAATAGGCACTATGAGAGAAAGTAATCTTATTTTTTCCTACCATCAAATATATTGACAATTACATTTGTGATATGATATTGATATGACACAAGGCATTTTGTTAATAATGTAAGCAGTTTGAACAATATTCCTGAAGAGATCATAACTAGGTATTTGGCACAAGATTTATCATTTTTTCATAAGAAAATATCACTTTTCTCACCAGGTAAAATTTCATCAACAAAGTCTCTAATATAATTTATTTTTTTCTTTAAAATTTTGAATAAATGAGACAGTCGACCTTCAAGTAACAAAGTGGAGAATATAATGATAATTAAATTTAACTCTGAAATACAGAGCCATCTCTAATTTTCAAAAAGAGGGAGAGAAATATTCTGTTGTCATTTGCTTAAAGAAAATATTTCTTTTTTCACATCTTTTCTCCGGTATGAGAAAATGAAGATGTCAATGAGTTCTAGTATATATAGTTGATATTGTGAAACAAAATATTTAAAAGGAAAGAGGGTGTAGGGGTAAATGATGAGGGGAAAAAATGTGATAGTAATAAAAAAGGAAACAAAGCTTATGTATATAGGCGTGAGGGGTTTCAGGGTGGGTGGCGGAATGGGAAAAAAATGAGAATCAAGTTGTGTCATATTCTGGTACAAACTCTCAATGTTGAATGCGATGATGATGTGTATTCATAATGTACCAATAAAGATTTGAATTAAAAAATAGAGAAAATATTTTTTAAATAAAAAATACTTTTCCAAGATAATTTCCACTTAAAGAAAGATGGAGGAGAAATATTTTCTCCAGTCCTCTTAGTACAAAAAAATCCTGTGCATTATATATAAAAAGTGTCAGGAACAATTCTATATAATTTTGGGGAAATATAACTTCACAATTAAAGCTATGACTAGCCCTAGTTTTCCTGCCTACAGGCTAGCTATGGCATATCTGGACTTAACTCTATCTTTACCTCCTGTAAGGACAAAGACCTGAGTGATGCTGTGATGCTCTAGGGCAGAACTACACCAGCTGAAGACCTACGACACTTGTCTATGTAATTCTTCATTGTTCTGTGAACCTGCTGCCCTCTGAGTGACCTGTTATATTACTTACTCCCAATGTACTGAATAAAAGTGAGGCAAGTTCAGGTCTTTTGTCTTTGCTGCCCAGAGCAGCATGGATCAGGCCCAAACTCAGCTTCTCTAAGTCTCATTTCAATCTATTAATTAATTAATTCACTTTGTGCTGTCAGGCTCACAGGAGACCAGAACTTAACTGCAGATGTTCTAGTTGCATCCCCCTTCCCTGTTTTCTATAAAAAAGAATATTAAATGTCTCAGAATGGTTAAAAAAATGAAGAATAATTAGGACCTTTGGGACTGAGGAAAGACATAATAATGAGTCCCTTGATTTTAGCGGAGGGTTGTTTTATATATCACAGGCTGGTGCTGGGAAAGCCAATATAACAGTTAACACATACAATGGACATCCAAGAAAAGCCTTCTCTTTCTAAAGAAATGACCATAGAGAAGGCTGTCTAGTAAGACAGAAAACATTTAGACAAATATTCACTGTAATCCATTGAAATACCACAGGAAAAAATTGATAATTCTATTCTGAGTCAAATAATCAAAGGCTAAGAAATGAGTCTAGACCTCTCCCATCATCAGAGTCTGAGCAACTCCAGCGCCATTCACCAGGTAAGTTTCAGGGAAGGCAGAGTAGAGAGAGAGGTACTTTATCTTTACTGAGCAAAAATAAACCCTGAGCACTGAAATGTCAGTTGATACCATGATACTTTGGTATCCATGATACCATGGGCTTTCACTCTATCATTTCGACAGAGGCTGATAGGGAAACGTAGACTTCTACTTCTAGTTGGTCATAAGAGATAGTACCTGTATTTCTTTTGATTTTTCAGCATCAGAGAAGGCCTGCTAAAAAGAATATTAAAGTAGTATCTAGGGAGGAGAGATGACAGAAAAAGCTGGTAGCTCCAACACCTGGAATAGAGATAACTGAAAAACAATTTAACAAAGAGAATGAAAGAAGTGCTCCAGGTATCAGGAAAGCTAGAAAAAAAAAATGGAGAACTGAAAATCATGCAGAGAAAAGAAAGAAAGCAGTGAGGAATTCTAACCCCAGCTCCCAGGAGAGGAACGTGTCTTCAGCAAATACAAAGTAAGCCCTGAAGGAGTTGGTGGCCCAAAGATAATCACTTGACAAGCAGTAGTAGCGCCAAGAGAACTCATGGTTTTTGTAAGCTGCAAATACAGTGTGGGGTTTTGCTCCATAGGCGACACTTTCCACGAGGCAGGCTAGCTAGCACTGGAGAATCAATTCACTGCAATGCTTATCTTATTTGTAGTGATATCATGAGGGCCATTTTGAGGAAGGGAACACTGTTTAAGGCAGATTCTCTGGGAATCACAAATCACAGAATAAGCACACTTCAGAATATCTCAGGTCACCCTGAGAGTGGTAAATACCCACAAGAGACTTTGACTAGGATGGCTAGTCATAGAGTCTTTTAGAAGATTAAACAGCAGCGAGCTGTGACATTAGGGGAAATAGTCCTCTGGAACAACTGAGGGACCTTATAACCCCAAAGGCTACAAAATTAGTGAGTGATAGCAGTGGCTTAGGACACAGAAGAGCACAAAAAATAAAAACTCCTAGAGTAAAGACAGTCCTGAAGCAGAAACATTTCACCAAATTACCTCATGTAGCAGGAAAGACTAGGCAGGACTCAATATTCATACAAAACGATGTGGGTATAACAATATAATAGAGCCTAGGTGGGACTCACTGTCCCTCCCTTTTAGCCCGTGGTTTCTAGTACTATTGGACCTTGGAAGCCACAGTTCAATGGGCAACAATTTTTGGACTCATTTCTCTTTTTCTCTGTTTGTTTATTTTATTTTTGTGTTTTTCTTTTTTGTTGTTCTTGTTTGTTTGTTTTTTTTGAAACAGGGTCTTGCTTTGTAGTTCAGGCTGGCCCTGCACTCAGCCTCCAACTCACATCATAGCAATCCTCCTGCCTCTGCCTCCCGAGTGCCGAGGTTACAGGCATGAGCCACCGTGCCTGGCACTGTGGTATGTGGTACTGGTTGCTGCTGGGCGTGAGTCTCCACGCCCAGTATGGTATGTGGTTACTGGGGTTGAACCCGGGTCCTTGCGCTTGCAAGACAGGTGCCAGAACCACTGAGCTAACTTCCCGGCCCAGTGTTTTTCTTTTTTACTCTTTTATTTCTTTTCCTTTTCTCATTTATTTTTCTATTACATTTACCTAATTCCATTTAGTTTCTTTCATTGCTTAATTTTACTTAAATCACATTTTCTTTCCTCTTTTTGTCATCTTTCTTTTCTTCCTTGAGTTTTACTTTTTACTCTCTCCTCCATTTTATTATTACTATAAAAATATATTGATTTTTAGCTATTTAATTTATGCTATTATTGCTGATTTATTTCTATTGTTATAGTGACAGTTAATGCTTAAAGAAGATAATTAGTAGATGTCAATATTTAATATGTCTGTGTCTATATTAATATTGCAGAACTCATATTGCTAAGGGTGACATAATTGTGGTCTTTATTGATCTTTATGGTATGAATAATAAGTGTGTCCACTTTGATCATATTGCTGATTTCTAATGTTGGTGGATGCATTTATAATTTTGGTTTGGGTTGGTGTTTGCTGTATGCCAGTATATTATTTGACTGCATATGGATTACATTATTGCAGGTTTTTTTAAACTTCTTTCTGAGTGTTGTTGGGGATCAGGCCCATGGAAGAAGTTTGGACACTATGAAAAAATTCTCAAATATTACATTAAGTACTTTGAATATGGGTATAGACTTAACCCAAACAAACACCATAGGAAGAAAAAAATCTAACTAAAGAGATCACCACAGTATTAACAAATTTTTTCCCCAAATGATCTTCAAACTGTGGCACAAACACAATATAAATATGAGAATATAAATAAGAATATGCCTGCAAAAGTCCATAATTCTCCAAGAGTAGAAAGTAGTAGAGGAAGTTATAGACAAAGAACTTAAATACTGAAGAGTCAAAATGTTTGAAGAGATCAAAGAAGAGACATATAGGCAAATTGATAAGATGCCTCATAAGCTTCAAGTAGATTTAAATAGACGAATGAGTTAATAAACTATTCAGTGAGCTTAAAGTAGAACTAGACAATAAGCTGATTGAGTTAAACAAGATAACAGAAAACATGAATGAACATATTTGTAAATAATTAGAAATTATGAAAATAAATGGAGCAGAAATTCAGAATATAAAACTTCAACAGAAAGCATGAAGTAACAGAGAGGGCCAGAGTGAGGATACACTGTCAGCACCTGAAGGCAAGGTTGGTATGGTAGATCATGTACTCTGTGACATCCTAAAAGCAGTAAGAAACCATAGGAGCTGGATTCAATAGCTACAGGATAAGAAAAAGAGAAAAACAAACAACCTCTGAATACAGGGATAAATGCAATATTAGAAGATTCCTAAAAATGTGTAAAAGTTTATTCACTGAAATAATAGCAGAAAATCTAGGGGAAAGCATTTAATATTCAAGTATAAGAGGCATACTGAACCCTAAATAGCCACCACCAGAAAAAGAACTCTATAATGCAATCAGAATAAAAATTCCATAATTCAACAAAAAGACAGAATATTGAAAGATGTTAGAGAAAAAGAGCAGGTAATCTACAAATGCAAGCCTATTACAATAACAAGAAAATTCTGAGAACAAACTTTAAAGGCCAGAAGGGATTAGAACAAAGTTTTTTGAGCCCTAAAAGGAAGCAACTGTCAAATCCTTCTGTATCCTGCAAAAAGACCCTTCAAAATTAATGAGGAAGTAAAAACTTTCCATGACAAAGAGTGGCTTAAAAAATACATGACCACTACACCTGCAATCACAGAAAACACAGGGATCCTAGAGAGAGACAGCAATGTTAGCAAAACTCCAAAAAACCTAAAGGAAAATATGCACCTATTGAGAAGAATAGTTAAACAAAAAGGAAAAACTAAAGTGATCAATGCTGGAAAAATAATGTAATGACAAGCTTTAGTAAATAACTTACAATAATAACTCTCAATGTCACTGGTCTTAACTCCTCAGTCAAAAGACACAGGGTAGCAAGTTGAATAATAATAACAATAATAATAATAATAAATATGTTGTCTGCCAAAGGCACACTTCATATAAGAAGAAGCACATAGACAGAATGACAGCAACTCAAGCCCTAAAACAAATATGTGTTAATATCTTACTTGAAGACATAGCAAACTTCAAGCCAAACTGATCAGAAGAGACATTTATGGCCACTACATCCTGACAAAAGGAAGAATTTAGAAGAAGATACATCAATTATAAATGAATATGCAGTGAATAATGGCGTGTGCAACTTCATTAAACAAAAACTACTGGACATAAAAGAACTGACAGACACTAATATAATCATAATGAGGAACATCAATACCCCATTCTTAGGAATAGATGAGTCAACTAGATAAAAAATCAACAAAGAACTATCAGAGTTAAACCAGACCATTGAACAAATGGATTTAAAAGATATCTACAGAGAATTAAACCTAACAGCTACAGAATATATATTTTTTCAGTAGCACATTATGCTTTTTCCACTATTATTTTCTATTTAGGCCACTATTAGGCCATAAAACATGCTTTAGTAAACCCACCAAAATGGAAATATTCCTCTGCATACTGTGATATCATAGCACAATAAAACTAAGAATCAAAAGCAAAAGAAACCACGAGAACTAGGCAGAAATATGAAAATTAAATATGTATGATTGAATAATCAACAGATCACTTGGAAGAAATTAAAAAGGTCCTAGAAACATATGACAATAGAAGCACTACACATGAAACATTTGAAATACAGTGAAAGCAAACTTGAGGGAAGGTAATACCTTTGAATGTACATGTTAGTAGACAGAGCATCCCCAAATAACCTGACACTGCTTCATCTAGTTCAGGTCCTAGAAATATAGGAACTATCTAAATCCAAAACTAGTAGGAGGAAACAAATTGCAAGGATGAGAGTGGTTATTAATGAAAATGAGACTAAAAATATACAAAGGATCAGAGTTGGTTTTTGGAAAGAATAAACAAGAATAAGAATAAGCCAAAGTTACCAAAAGGAGAAAAAAAAAAAGCCACATCAATTCATTTAAAGAAGAAAAAGGTGAAATCACAATGGACATTGCCACAATTCAAAGGATTATAAGAAACTACTTCATAAACTTATATTGGAAGAAATTAGAGAACCTAGAAGAAACTGAGAAGTGCCCAAACATCTGAGGATTATGTAAGTGGAGAAATGCCTAACAGATCCATAACAGGAAATGAAATAGAAGCAAGAATAAAACCTACAAACCAAGGAAAGTCTAGGACTTGAGAGATGTATCAGAGAATTCTACTATAATTCCTCAAAAGATCTAATGCCAATACTTCTCAAATTCCTCCATTAAACTGAAAGACAAAAGAAAGAAAATACTTGAAAGGAAAATAATATTGCCAAACTCATTCCAGGAAATTAGGATTATTAAACAGAATGCACTAAATTATTAAAATATGCATTATAACCAACTTGGTTTCATCCCAGAGATGCAAGGATAGGTCAAAAAGGGCAAATTAATAAACATAATACATCACACAAATAGAAGCAATGAAATATATCACATGATGATTTCAGTAGATCCAGAAAAATCCTTCAACAAAATGTAAAAATCATTCATGATTAAAAAAAAAACAAATTTGATAAAAATTGGTACAAAAGACCTTCTGTTAAAGCTTTAAAAATGCCCTTTAAAATTGTATGTTATATATTGTGAAATAGAAAATGCTCAAAGTAAAATAGGGTGAAGGGGGAAAAATAATGGGATGATAACAAAAAAAAAAGGAAACAAATTTTATGTATATGGGGGGTGGTAGTGTGGGTAGGGCTATGGGAAAAAATGAGAATTAAGTTGTGTTTCATACTGGTACAAATCCCCATTATGGAGTGCAATCATGATGCGTATATGTAATGTACCAATAAAGATTTCAATTTAAAAAATGCCCTTTAAGACAAATCCACTGTCAACTTCACACTAAATGGAGAAAAAGAGAATTCCTTGTTAAATCAGAAGTAAACAAAGATGTCCCTTCTCACTGATCCTGTTAGACATAGTATTAGCAATTTTAGCTAGAGTAATCAGGCAAGTGGAAGAAAAATAAGTACATATAGGAAAGAATTCAAGCTATATTTATTCACAGATTACTTGATCTGTTATATAAAAGAAAAAAACTTCACTTACTCCTCAATCTAGTAAACAAATTCAGCAATGTAGCAGTATACAAATTAAAAAAACATACAAAAATACAAAACATACAAACATACAAAAATCGATAGCATTTTTCAATGTCAACAATGAGCCTTCCAGAAAGAAATGAAATTAAATCCATTCCTAATCCTTCAAGAATATTAAATACTGGGCTGGGGAGTTAGGTCAATGGTTCCGGCGCCTGTCTCGCAAGTGCAAGGGCCCGGGTTCAATCCCCGGTAACCACATACCATACTGGGTGTGGAGACTCACACCCAGCAGCAATCAGTACCACATACCACAGTGCCGGGCGTGGTGGTTCACGCCTGTAATCCCAGCACTAGGGAGGCAGAGGCAGGAGGATTGCTGTGATGTGAGTTGGAGGCTGAGCTCAGGGCCAGCCTGTACTACAAAGTGAGACCCTGTCTCAAAGCAAACAAACAAACAAACAAACAAACAACAAACAGCAACAACAAAAAGAATATTAAATACTTAGAAACTAATCTAACCAAGGGGATAAAATACCTGTGTAAGGAAAACTATAGTAGGCTGAAATTGAAGAGGATATCAGAAAGTGGAAAGAATACCCCTATTTCTGGATAGGCAGAACCAATATTGTCCAAATGTTAGCATTACAAAAGTGATATATAGGTTTAATGGAATTCTAAAGAAGTCAACAGCATTTTCCACAGAAGTAGAAAAAAGTCCTAAATTTTATATGTATCCAGAAGCGAAAAAGAATAGCCAAAGCAATCCTGATCACAATGGCTAAACAAGAGTGATCGCAATCCCGGATTTCAAGTAACATTCCCAAGCTACAGTGATAAAAGTAACACGGTACTGGTGCAAAAACATACATGTGTATCAGTGGAATATAACTGAAGAAGCATAAAAAAACCCCAGGCTCCTTCAGCCATCTCATTTTCCACAAAGGTTCCAAAAATGCAATGGAGTAAAGATAGCCTCTTTAACAAATTGTTCTACTGCATTTTCCTATAATAAGATTTAACTGGAAAATAAGCCTTAACATGATTTTTCAGAATGCTGGTGATATAAGCCTTACCCCCAAAGTAAGCCCCAGTTAATATCATCAGCCAGATAGATGTGTCTAATATGTCTTTTGCAGCACATCTTGGAAGTAATGAACTAAAAATACAGTGGACCCTCGAGTGATGACCAACCTGATATACAAACAACTTGAGTTATGACCAGAATTTTAGTTTTAAATTATGACCAAACTCTTGAGTTGGAATCATAATGCTTGCAACTTGTGCTTCCAGATATTCTGAGATATAGATTTAACCCTTAAAGAGTTCTGGAAAGAACATTACAACATCCTTTTCTGGTGCGGAGTTAATTCAGAAATCCTATGCCAATGTCTGTCTAAGGACATAGATCTTTTTGTATACAGGGAAGAGACTTTGAAGGGTATAGAGGGAGTCTGAGCTTTCAACTGACCAACTTGAGTTACAACCAACCCTCATGAGCGAATTGAGTTTCATAAGTCAAGGGTCCACTGTAAAAATATTAATATTGAATTAATTATGAAAAAATAATATTCTTAACAATAATTAAATGGTAATATGAATTGAAACTAAGTATTTGTAAATATCCAATAGAGTACCTTTGAGTGAGAGGTAAACTTCTATGTAAACAGGTGTACTTGAGATTTATGCCACATGACCAATAGAAATACATACCCAATGCATGAATAATGTGCATAATGGTAACAAATAGACATAGTTGTGTCTAATGCAAATCTGTGTAATTCAATACAGTGAATTCTTTAATGGATGTGCTTAATTCCTTCATGTGAAATATAGAGACATTTTCTGAACTTGGTGCCTACAATTTTTTTTTGCCTCTATGTGAATCATCATCCTTAATTATCATTTCTGTTACTGATCCTGTCTCATAAATCTTCAATTAATACTTGATTTAATGGAACCTTGGTGAAGCTCAGTCTGTAAGAGTTTATGAGATGGGTGAAAAATTTATGGGACAGAACACTGACAGCTGTTTCCCACATGATGTGAGCAGGTCACATGGATACAAAAGTGCTCTTTTAAGGGCAGCTCTGTGCCTGGACAGGCAGGATCAGAGCCAGTGGTTCTGCTGGGAGTAAAGTTGCAAGAAATTCTGGCCAGAATTTGAAGTTTGGAGAATTATGATAATGTTCCAGAGGATGACATGGCTGTATTTGAATAAATGTAGATTTTTGTACATGTATAAATGTAGATTACTCTACATGAAAAAAAAACCCCACTTTTATAAATAAGCTTTATTGTATCCTTTGGAGCAAAAAGTAATATGAGACCAATATTTATTTTGGAGAAACTACAGTAAGAAGACTGGTTATCTACATACAAAAAAATGAATCTAGATCCCTGTCTCACTCTATACCAAAATGAAATAAAAATGAATGCAAGGTCTAGATATAAAAACAAGAACACTAAGTTAGCTGGAAGAAAATATATGTAAAACTCTTAAAGATATGGGCCTACGCAAGGATTTTTTTTTTATCAGAACCTCAATTGTACAAACATAATACCAAGAATCAACAAATGAGATCACATTGAATTTAAAATGTTAGACATAGTAACTAGATAAACAACCAACAAAGTGAAGAGACAACCTACAGAATGGAAAAAAAGTTTTCCAACTACTCCTGAGGTAGAACAATAATATCTAGAATATACAAAGAAATAAAAAAAATTATACCCTAAATAATAAAAGTTTTAATAAAAATATAGGTAATTGAAGTGAATGTACTTCCAAGAATAAGAACAAATGACCAGTAGGTACATAAAAAAAAAGTGTAGTATTTTTGGCTATGAAAGAAACACAAATAAAAACAACACTGAGATTCGATCTTACTATAGAAAGAATGGCAATTATTAAGGACTTAAGAAACAACAAAAGTTGGTGAAGTTATGGGGGAAGAGGAACCCTTCGACACTGTTGGTGGAAATGTAAACTAGTATGACCACTGGTTTGCATGACTAGTATGCATATCAGTATGGAGATTGCTCAAACAATTAAAAATATAAATTCCACTCAACTTAGTGATACCCTAAGTGTATTCTCAGAAGAGTTAAAGATATTGTATTACAGTGATATATGCTCACCCATCTTTAGAGCAGCACAGCTCATAATAGCTAAATTTAAAAATGGCCTATATGTCCAACCAACAACACCAACAGTACCACCAACCAGCAGCCAAAGAGTACTCCACCCAACAGGGCACACAAGGTTTACAAGTACCCGCAGAATATAAACCTAGATATACTGTATCCTTATTCATAAAACAAAAACTTATTTGATCTCAGAGTACGTACTTTGACTATAATGGGATCAAACTAAAAATCAGTAACAGAAAAACAACAGGAAATCCATATATACTTTAAAACCAAGCCATAAACTTTTTAAAAACATCCATAAATAAATGCAGAATTCTGAAGGGAAATAAAAATACACAAAGCTGAAATAAAATGAAAATAAAATTTGCATGAAATAGCTAAAATTGTACAAGGAGGAAAATTTATAGCACTAAATGTTTATGGAAGAAAATGGAATGATCTTAAGACAGTAATCTAAGATTCTGTGTCAAGCAATTTGGTAAATAGAAAGTAAAGCAAAAGAAGGAAAGAAATATAACTTTAAACATTGAGGACATTAAAAATTTATTACATTTAGCAATTTGAAGACAGAAATCAATGAAAGTGCAAAAAGAAAACAACAGAGGAGAACAGTGCTACTAAAATCTGTTTCTTTCAAACAGTTATTCCGTATCTTCTTTCTGGTATGAGAAACTGAAGATGTAAATGAGTTCTAGAATGTACGATAGATATTGGGAAATAGAAAATATTCAAAGGGAAAATGGGAGTAGAGGTAAGTAAAGAGGGGAAATAAATTTTATGGTGAAAAACAGAAGCAGAGCTTATGTATATAGAGGGCAAGGGGTTGTAGGGTAGGCAGGGGAATGGGAAAAATGAGAATTAGGTTGTGTCTTATACTGGTACAAAGTCTCAATTTCAAGTGTGATCATATGTATATAAAGTGTACCAATAAAGACAATTTTAAAAAATTATTAGAATTGATTGGTTTCTAATAAGACTCAAGAAAGGAAGAGATGACACAAAGTATTAGTACTACAAATTAAAATAAGGATTACAAACACAAACTGCAGCAAGCAAAAAGATAATAAGGGAATACTGTGGACAGCTACACACATATACATGTCATGTGTTGTTCAACTGAGATGAAACTGACTGCCTTATTGAAAGAAACAAGCTACCACCGATCACATAAATATGAAACAGATGATTAAAATGGCCTTAGAAATATGAAGGACTTGAACTTGTAGTTTAAAAAATTCCAAAGAAACCAATCGTCACACTAGGGAATTCTGTAGAGTTTGGAATGAAATGGAGAACAGCAGGGACCACGAGTTAGGGTCAGGTAGTACTAAAGTGCTGAAGAGTCTCTGAGGGCATTTCCACAGCAGAGGAGAAGACAGTGCTTCTAGAACGACTGCTCAAATCTCAATCACTCAGTACTAGTTTTTGATGGCCTAAATAAACCATACCACAGTTAAGGTATAATTCATTCTTCTTCTTTTTTTTTTTTTTTTTTTTTTAGGTTTTTTGAGACAGGGTCTCGCTTTGTGGTTCAGGCTGGCCCTGAGCTCAGCCTCCAACTCACATCACAATCCTCCTGCCTCTGCCTCCCGAGTGCTGGGACTACAGGCGTGAGCCACCATGCCCAGCACTGTGGTATGTGGTACTGGTTGCTGCTGGGTGAGTCCCC